>MWPW01000956.1:0-11497 GCA_002153405.1 Mycosphaerella populi pn0402
AATCCAGAGCAACGAGACTGCTGCTCCTCAGACGCGGTCGCATCATTGGAAATGGCAAAAGACGATGGAAACCAATCGCCAACAAATAATGGCAATGAAAAAGCGACTGAGCGATTGAATCAGGTCTCCGGGCACATCGCGAAGCCCAAATCCAAGCGCAAGTCCCCGGCCTCGCGTCTCCCGGCTGATCACTCTGATGTGCTCGGCCAGATAGAGTCACTTCGCTCTATTGCGGCAAACCCAGATCAAAAGAGCAGAGGGTACGTTCGCCAAAAGCAAGCTGGCAAGCTATGGGTGCGCGAAAGAATCGATCAGCTTCTCGATCCAGGCTCATTTCAAGAAATCGGTTCTATCTCTGGCACTGTTAGCTGGAAGAAGACGGGACCCATGCGAGAGACACCTGAGTCTTTTGTCCCAAGCAACAATGTTCAAGGAGCAGGTACATTGCGTGGTCGTAAAGTGCTGCTCACGGCAGATGACTTTAGTATCCGAAGTGGACATGCTGATGGTTCGAGTTCGGAGAAGACGGTTTATGTTGAGAAGCTTGCTGTGGCGCTCCGTATTCCTGTTGTAAAACTTGTTGATGGAAGTTCTGGTGGTGGAAGTGTGACGACAATTCGCAAAGAGGGATGGAGTTATCTTCCCTATGTGAGACCCTTTGGGCCAGTCATGAAGCAGTTAAATATGGGCATTCCTAATTTAGGAGCTGTCGTTGGCCCTGCGGTAAGCCTACCTATCTGCATTGTTCTCATCTGTGTATCTTGAAGCACACGGCTAACTTATCTATAGATCGGCCTTGGCGCTGCACGGGTTGTTTCATGCCATTTCTCAGTCATGGCTGCTGATATCGGTGCATTGTTCAATGCCGGTCCAGAAGTGGTGAAAGGTGCTACATTTGAAGAAGATCTTGGATTTCAAGATCTCGGGGGCCCCATGGTACACTGCACGAACGGAACAATCGATAACCTTGCTGCAAATGAAGCCGAATGCTTCCAGCAAATACGCACTGTCTTAAGTTACTTACCCAACTCTGGAAGTGAAGCCCCTCCTGTGATTCCCTGCGAAGACCCAGAAGATCGCGAAGACTTAGCATTGCGGAGCATTATCCCCCGGAGACAAGCTCGCATGTACAATCCCCGAACGATCATCAATTCTGTTGTTGACCAAGGTTCATGGTTTGAGATTGGAGGATTATGGGGCCGCACGGCTATAGGAGGACTCGCTCGACTAGGTGGACATCCAGTCGGGATAATAAGCCTGGATTGCGAATATAACGGGGGAGCCTTGGATGCTGCTGGGTCTCAGAAGCTTACTCGGTTGCTAAAAATGTGCGACGTGATGAACATTCCCATCGTCCAGTTTATTGATGTACCTGGCTACGCAATCGGAACTGTGGCCGAGCGCACAGCTACGATGAGATGGGGTGTGGAGTTGGCCAAGACATATTTCTCTACCACAATGCCCATATTCAATGTCGTCACGCGGCGAGCCTTTGGCGTTGCAGGAGGAGTTATGCTGGGTGCGCGTGATCCAGTGATGCAAGTTGCATGGCCATCAGGCCAATGGGGATCTCTTCCACTGGATGGGGGTATAGAAGTTGCCCATCGACATGAACTTCGAGAGGCTGAAAAGGTAGGCAAGAAAGAAGAGAGGTATAGGGAACTTGAAGAGGAGTATCTTCGCAAGATGAACCCAGTCAGAACGGCGAATGCATTTGGTGTAGAAGAAATCATTGACCCTAAAGATACCAGAAAAGCCTGCTGTGAGTGGACAGAGCATGTCTATCGCGTTTTAATGCGGGATCGACTGTCGGATCGCGCATGTGGGATGATCTCTCCTTCCTTTGCTTAATTTGTATAGTTCCAACTCATACGCACTCAATAATATTGGCCTTTTACCACAGACGAAACCGCGAATACTACGAGGAACTGATTGATATAGTAGACTTCCAAGGGTTTGGCGGAGACTAAACCGAAGACAAGACGACGTATTATGTAACGCCTGCACGAAAAACTCCCTCCCCAGTCAAAATCCCAGACATCACCCCGCATTTAAACAATCAGCTTCATATGGCCTCCGTCAGCATATTGGACGGCGGTCTTGGGACGTCGCTTGAAGATCAGTATGGTGTGAAGTTTGACAGCGGCAGCACCCCACTTTGGTCTTCCCATCTTCTCGTCTCAGATCCGCATATCCTGGAGTCTTGCCAACGCGATTTCGCCAATGCGGGGATTGATGTTATTCTAACTGCGACATATCAAGTCTCAATTGAGGGGTTCGGTCGAACGAAGACATCAAAGTTCCCCAATGGGATTCCCCGCGATGCCATCGCTCCATTTATTAGGAAAGCGCTGGAAATCGCCGAGAATGCCCGTGGAAGGAGAAATGTCAAGGTCGCATTGAGTCTCGGACCATACGGGGCATGTATGATCCCAGGACAAGAATATAGTGGCTTATATGATGATGCGCATAATGATGAGGAATCGCTGTATCAATGGCACTTGGAGCGATTGCGGTTGTTCAAGAACGCAGATGAAAATTTGCTTCAACGGATCCAATTTATTTCTTTCGAGACACTTCCGAGATTGGATGAAGTTCGAGCTGTAAGGCGGGCTCTCCATGATGCAGATATTGAGGCTCCTTTCTGGATCTCATGTGTCTTTCCTCGAGAGGATGACCTCTTGCCTGATGGAAGTACGGTGGATGATGTTGTTCGTGCTGCCCTATCTAACGATGGGAGAGGGAATGTCCCTTGGGGCATTGGAATCAACTGTACCAAGATCCATAAGCTTGCTAGCTTGATCAAACAATTCAATGTCGCAGCTGAAAAATTGGTTGAGGGAGGCCTGAACTTTGTCCTCTACCCAGATGGCACAAACGGGGAGGTGTACAACACCACTACTCAAACTTGGGACAAGTTAGATGATACAGAGGCAGCAAGAGCTGTAAGTCGCCTATCCTGAGTCACCAACCCAACGTTATATCATTGATTGGCTAATTTTTGCGCGTAGATTCCTTGGGAAGTCCAGCTGTCTGGGATAATCAACGAGGCCAGGAAGTATAGCTCGTTTAAGTCTTTCCTTGTCGGGGGATGCTGCAAGGCATCCCATGAGGATATTCGAAAGCTTCGGGCTCAATTCTATTATTAAATGTCAATAGAATATATGTAAATAAGCCAAAGTTAAACGTCCAAAGATGGCATGTATAACTGCCAGGGGCCGAAATCTGTGCGAGGGCTGAGATGGCAGCTGCATATGATTATATGATGGTCAGGATGAGCATCATGGATATCATCGGTGACCATTCTTCGTGCCAATTGAGACTACAGGTATATATACGAGGGCAATAGAACTTCAATAATGGACAATAAAAACGGTTAAAAGGCTAGGCTAGGCCCCTGCACCTCGCATCGTCCTACCGTCCGTGGGTTAAACGGGTCCACAATTCGTGGGCGGCTGATCTATACCAAGAGCAAAGTATCTAGAGCATCTAGTTCATCCTATTATCGATCTCTCGCCAATCACCGGGCAAATATAACCTTGGAACGATCAGGGCGCGGAATACCAAGACGCGATGGCCCAATGTGGCAGTCAAATCGCGCCCGGCAGAATTTTAATTATTACCTCAGCGGCCCCCGACTCGAACATTGACCCAAGGCCAACATTGGCCGGGGCTAAACAGGGTTCGGGCAGGGTTCAGCTTCTTTGATTGCAAGGTCTTCCCATCTGCTTCCGTCCCAAGTTAACAAAGAGTCGTGGCCATCTCTTGGTCTTCCTTCGGGAGCACAGATTCACGATGCTTGATTCTACCCGAGGCAATGATGCAGTCGCAGACGCGACATCAGCTACACCTTCTGCTGATATCGCGTCGAAGTCGAAATCGAAGCCACGATGGAAGCTACCTCCATTGCTCGATCACTTCAATGCAGCCGACTTAAAAGTCCTCTTTCGCTGTTCTGTCGCAGCGTGGGTTGCTTCGCTGATGATGTTTATCCATCCGGCGTTGCATAAAATCGGTATCGCGAGTTTTTTTGCCACTATGGTGTTGTTTATGGTGCCCCCAAACACCATTGTTTTTATCTACATCCTTGCGTGTTTCTCCCTTATCCTAGGCATGGGAATTGGATGGGCCTGGGGCGTCATCACTATGTTAGCTGCTCAAGCTGCGAGGCCAGGAGCTGAGACTCAAGCGAAACTACAATCATTGGGCCAACAAGCTTATCAGCAAGCTAATTCAACCGGAGTGCCCATTGCAAATGTTGAGCTCGAACTCGTCTACAATGGGTGGATGTTGGACGCTCGTGTCTCGGCGGTTTTCTTTTGCATGTTGTGTTTCATGATGTACTGCCTGGTAAGAGGACCCTAGTCATGTGAAAGTACCTATGCTAAGTTCAAGTCAAGGCTCGCCTTCGAGCAAGTAATCCAAAGTTTATCCTGACGCAAATATTCGGCACCATTGTGATGGATGTCTATTTGACGGTTGGCCCAATGCTCCCTAAGTTCAACGGCACCATACCCAAGGTTTTCCTTGAGCCTGCAGCGATCGGCATTGGGATTGGCTTGGTGTGCCAGATAATATTTTTTCCTATATCGACTTCCCATGTCGTTCTCGACGGATTTGAGGATCTAGTCCGGATTTTGAAGGCCCCATTAGACTTGACTATCGCCAGTCTATGCGATGGGCACAATCCTGAATTGGTAGATTTGCAGAAATTGAAGCTGGGTACCCTTGGTTTGTACAAAAAAGTTGAGCCCGCTCTGGGATTTCTCCAGCTGGACTTCTCAGTAGGACGATGGAACGCCGATGATGTGAAAAATCTAAAAGAACCGTTAAGGGAGGTTTCTTTAAGAACATTGTCATTGATCGAGTCGCATATTGCTCGCATTGGAGGCCAGGCAAAGGCGGACAGGCTCCGGGCTCTCACATTCGACTCGGACACGTTTTCAACAGACACCCTTGATGAGAAGACAAAGCCTCGTGAAGCTGGTTTGCGCCAGTTGGTCGAAAGCGCCGGTATGGTGCACGCGATTCAAAGCCCCGAACACGAAGGATTCCGAAAGGAAATGCTTGAAGCCATTCGGGAACCAACCAGCAAGGTCTTACCGATTTGTCAAGATGCAGCTGTGCTTACCGCTGATAGTATTAAAGCCGTTAACTCGGCTCGTTGGTTCAATCGGCCAGCAGCCCAACGATTCACTGAGCTAGAAGCGAGCATCGAATCGGTTTTGGAAAATCTCAAGCAGGAGCGAATATCCTTTACGACAGAAACCACGGAAAGACTTATCCAGGTCAATGCGGATTTATTCAAGGAAGATGGTCTCTTGAGAGACGTTGACAATGAGACAGCGCACCGACTGCGCGCCATCTCATTGGCAATGGTGTTTGAAGAACATATCATTGCCCTAGCTAAATCTTGGGAACGTGTTCTGGGCCATTTGTTAGCTCTGATGAAAGAACGCAAAAAGACCCGACTATGGCTGCCACGAGGTCTGGGTTACGCAATCAACTGGATTTTCCGCAAGAGTGCCGTCACTCCAGTCCGCGCGACAGAGGCAGCAGTTGAGGATCCAGAGGAGCTCGAAAGAAAGACAAAAGCAGCGCAGAAAAGCCTCCGCATGAGCCGTGGATACCGGGTCGGGCGACGCAGCGGCCTGGGACGTATCGTCTTGGCGATTTACCATTGGCTGATCAACACAGAAGGGCTATACGCTTTGCGTGTTGTCTGTGTGACGATTGCACTTGGGATTCCCGCGGTGATACCATCTTCTGCGGGATTTTACTATCGTCAAAAGGGTCTTTGGGCGCTCATCATGGGCCAGACGACCGTGTTAGTCTACATGTCTGACTTTACACTATCGCTTGTCTCTCGTACAAATGGTACCATTATTGGTGGTGTTATGGGTCTGGTAGCCTGGTATATTGGATCTGGCAATGGCCACGGGAATTCATACGGGTTAGCGGCGGTTATGGCTGTCATGATTGTGATATTGATGTGGTTCCGTATCTTTGCACCCCCAGTGCTCCTCCAGGCTGTCATTATGGGCTGTGCCACCTTCTGTCTAGTCGTTGGCTACAGCTTCGATTTCTATTTCAACCCACAGTACGGTAACCCCGGTGTTGGCTACAACGTCTTCTGGCGGCGGCTTCTTCTGGTCATCATTGGATTTGCTGCTGCTGTGATTATGCAGTTCCTCCCACGACCCCCGTCCGCCACGCGACATGTCTGCAAGTCCCTGTCAGGTGCTGTTCGAGCACTGACTGACCATTACGCACTCCTTCTATCCTGCTGGGGCAAGCCCGATCGTGAAGAGGGTCTAGTAGCGGAAGATCTGGCATTCAATCTCGCAGATAATTTATCTGCCCTCGACGCCCCCGTCGCATTACTGAAATTTGAATTTTCCGGGTCTCCCTTCGACAGCGCGCATCTTGCTGAGGTCAAATCACTCTGCCAAGAGCTTAACCAGCAGCTGGCTCGGTTATTGTTCCTTTCCGCTTCTTTACCTGAGCGCTTCCAATCTCGTCTTTCGCGACATGCTGGTATGCTGGACCATCGCAGCATCGGTGATATCATGGCAGTTTTGAGTGTTCTAGACCAAGCACTAAAGACGGGTGATCCGCTCCCCGAAGTCCTCCCGACGCCGTTACTCAAACGATGCCTTGACTTTTGGTCCACCCATCAAGTGGATACTGCCTTGAGCAAGGAATTAATCCGCGATGAACAGTATCGCCGGTTCTGCGTGGCTGTTAGCGCCTATCTTCGATTTTTAGCTTCTGTCGATGACTTGGTGCTTGTGATGAAGGGAACCCTGGGTGAATCTCACATAGTCAGCCGAGAGCTGATGCATGAGCTAATTGTATAGGTCTCCGAGCTTATTATGTGTATATATGACAGACAATAATTTGACGATAAAGTAGAAGTGATATAGTTTACAGGGACTACTCTATTTTCTCCCCAGTGTCATAGTGTCATCCCGCATATCCGGAGTATAGCGCAAGGGCGGGTTTCCATTACACACAAAATACCCGCAACTGGAGGCGCTTCCCGGGCTTCTCCGCATCAGTAGCCAATTGCTTCCCCTCACCCTAGTCGGCTTGTGGTTAGCGTGCCTGCCGAATCCCCTCGTCCGGTTTAAACTCTTTTGGTCTTTACGGCAAAGCGGCAATGTGCATTCTTTAAAATTCTTCTAGTTGCCCGTACAAGGCATTATACACATTTTGGACAATGGCGCCTTCTCGCCTCAGTCGCCTTCCGCAGGGAGTATCCCACTGGCTAGGCCACCGGCCGGAGCCTGTACGGCCACGAAAAACATATGAAGTTGCCGCATGGTCCTTTATTTCCGCGTTTGGCGGCCTCTGTGTGATTCAGGCCCTTTTTAACTATTCGCATTATTTCACTGCGCGCCATGTGCCTGGTATAATCGCCTCATATGTTGGTCGTGTGCTATCCACGTTTATTGATTCGGCCTACTAATCCCCAAGTCAGGGAGCATCCGCAGTTCTTTGCTTCGGCGCGATTGAAAGTCCTCTCGCCCAACCGCGTGCCTTGATATTCGGTCATTTCTTTAGCGCATTGACCGGAGTCTGTGTGACAAAACTTTTCAGCCTCATCCCAGACCATGCCCGCTTCGAGTCGGTCCGATGGCTCGCCGCGTCATTGTCTACTGCTATTGCTATTGTCGTGATGCAGCTGACCGGAACAACACATCCCCCGGCCGGCGCCACGGCCTTACTCCCAGCCACGAATGACGAAATTTGGGAATTATCGTGGTATTATCTACCTGTTGTGCTTCTTTCCTCGACATTGCTCGCTGCTTGCGCTATTCTATTCAACAACGTGAGGCGGCGGTATCCTGTTTTCTGGATTGCGCCTCCTTCACCACCGAAACCCGCGCCGCCCCCGGCAGAACCTCCTAAGGAATCTGCCGCTGATAAAGAGAAATTGCCTAATGGCTCGGTATAGAATATATCACGCTGTTTCAGGAATTAAACGACCGAATCAAGGATGACCGAAGGAAACATAGGACAAAGCCATGTCTTGATTTCGAGTTTAAGTAGCCCACTTTACTTAATATGCATCCAAGGATGGATGTTATCGCACTGCATATTTGGAGTCGCAGATCACCATTACTATAATATCGTTTCCTCCCGGGTCTTCGACACGACCGCGCTCTGCGGCTCATAATATCAAATTATATACTGAAGAACATAATCAACATTGCTCCAAGACTCTTGCTGCCATATATATATATACATTAAACAACCACCGGCAGTGTGTATCAACGGACTTGCAGGCGGATATAGCTCTCGCGTCATCAAACATGTGCCCAGCCGTAAACATCCAGTACTTGCATTTCATTGATGATGCAGACCCGCCCAAACTCGCGATTGGCATGGCTTAAAGCAGTCCATTGATCCACCCGGCGCTGCGCGATCCATTCTTTAAACCAGTCCGTCGTCGTCCAGCGCTGGATCCGATTTACCCACAAGCCTTTCAGTATCGATTTTGCAGATAACCAATTAATAATTGGGTTGACAGCAGCATATGATCGCACATTGTACCCGACACGGACCAAAGGGTTCAGATAAACACCCTTACTTGGCGATAACGGATTATCACTGTGGATCAAGCAACATTCCGAGCCTTCGAGATGTAAGAGTGCGAGAGAATCGGGAATACCTCTAAACCGCAAAGGTCGCTCGGCTATAAAGGGGGCGGCGGGCATTGCGACTGGAGAAGAAGGAAAAAAAATTAGCGTTTTAGAATTGAGCTGGAGGGATCGGTTCAAATACCCATTCCATTCCAGCAGCTTTGGACTGGAACTGGTGCGAGATCCTTCATGGCCTTCCGCGATACTGAATTGCGGAAAAATGGCCAGGTAGACATCATAGGCTCATGGCCGCTTGCATCTCGCAGGGCGAATGTATCGTAGTATTTTGGTGGTTTGGAGAAATCCAGGGAGCAAGCTGCAGCATAGTCACCCTTGTTGGTATCGAGCAGTGTGAAGACATCATTTACCTAGCGTCATATTAATCAGTGATATTAGAAACCCTTAGATCTGGTGTCCTTGAGCGAACCGTAAAGACCACATCATTCAAGAACAGGATCTTATCGAAATAGATCCCTTGCCGCGCCAGATCTTCGAGGGGCTTGAGACTCAAGTTGCGGCAGCGCGATAGGTAGGGTATTCTTCTTGGTAGCTTGCCCCTCGGCGTGTCAATCCAGCCATCGCCTGGTGTTGAGTTCATTTCGTCTTCGTGGGTGACGGGAGAGAGGGTAACGGAGTGAGGGACTCGTAAACGCTCCAACTGGGCATCGAGTTCCATTAATGCGCCCTTGGTGTTATCATAGCTGCCACTCTCGTATATACTGACAAACACATTCTCAGGTCCAAGTTCCCACGCAAGTTCAATGAGCGCCCTGTTCCAGTGACTTCTCAAAACAGCCTCATTGTTCCAATTCACACTAGCTATGTATATTCGTTCTGTTTGTCGCAGTTTGCTTTTATGAGTATTGTCTGCTTCGGCGACTCGACGGAGGATAAAGTGTAGTTCGATGAGGTTGAACGTGAAGAAAACAATCAATATCGTCCTGATGATGCGATTTCGAATGACGGCACGACGGATCGTGCGAGAGTAAGGAATAACGATAGACATAGGTGCAGGCGTTGAAAATGGTACAATTTGGATAGTGGTCGAGAATTCAAGGGGACGAGTGACATTCCATAGCGAACGGAGAGCTCACGTCGTCGCAATGCTGTGGGAAGAATAGCAAAGCAAATAAGCAGGGATGACGATACACATAGGCGATGTATTTGACTATTTATCAGAATTGCAATTGCTTCTCCCTTTTGCCCTTCCCCCCCTCCTTCACTGCGAGGCTGGCAGTGCCACGACAGACATGTTTCTGTGGTATATATCTAGGGGGGCTTTTGATGGCCTTTGATTGGTGGATCTAGAATTTCGCGATTATCATTGGTTCACATTCGTCTGAAAGAGGCTAGCTCAGTATCCATCCTATGGTGCCTCGTACCTTTCAACTTGAGTTCAGACGAGGTCTCGGATGCGAAGAATTTCGACAAAGTTTGCAAATGTTACGTGGTTACTGATACCTAGGTATTTATACTTCAAAGGCACATTTTGAAACGCTGCAGACTGCTTATTATTCATGATTTGTCTTCGGAGAGGGGTCATTTCCCGTGCACGAAAAAGTAGGAGAAGAATGGTATCAATCAAGGGATGAAGTAGGCGATGTGAAGAGCACCTGGGCAAGGCTCCCCCTCTTTTCCAAGTGATGAATAATCCAGGTGCCTAGGTGCTCAATCGTAAGGCCTGCGGTCACTGGCTGCCCTTTAGTATGCGAAATATGTTTTTTAATACATTTGGGGAGCTGTTCGAAATATCCATGTTCATTCTAACAGTATTCAGGGATTGGAAGAATTTTTATGCGAACACTGGAAGAATAGCTTCTATATACGTAACAAGATCTCTTATGACTACCCACCGACCGTAGTAGGCCGCGCTACTGACGACGTGGAGATCACCGCATCGGCTTATCGCGCTTCATATTTTCAGTCGCGCTCCTCGTTTGATAGCGTAGCCTGCCAGTCTATTTAGCCAGGAGATTTTAGCCAGTTTAGTATCTTTCTTCATTATCATTCATTATCAGCTTTCCCATTTCATTCCCCCCCTAGCTTCGTGGTCTCACAAGCTACCCATTATATACAAAATAAGCTTTACTGCTGCAAAGTGACCCCAGAGATAAACGGCCGTCGATTGCCCAAAGCATGGTGGGGCCGGGTCGGGGTGCGATCTTCGACCCCTATGAGATTTCGGTTACGTCCGAGGTAAGCATGACCATGCCCTTGTTTGTTTGTCCCTTTATTTGTCTTTACGTTTATTTTTTGACCAGTATTCCCACAAGAAACAATAGTACATGTCATCAGATGTTCATCAATGTTGATCAACATAAAAAAAAGTTGCAAAAATATGAGGTCTCACCCGGAATCGAACCGGGCTCTTCAGAAGAAGGGATTCTAAAGCGGAACTTCAGAATCTGACGTCATAACCACTAGACCATGAAACCGGAGATGATGTGGAAGCCAAGTATTGCACATTAAGAAGCGAATGGGAATATTTTAGAAGCACCAGGGAGTACACAACGAATAAGTACAATTTACCTTTGCTTGGTTATATTGAATGTGTAGTACTCATCTCGAAATCACGAAATCGTAGAAGCGCCAAATATCTCTGGGTGAGAACTAGATACACTGCTGAGAAGGATTCGTGGTTACAGCACTGAGAAACCAAGTGACATTCGTGTGAGCGCTCCAATTTCTACGATAAATTCCTGATCATATGCAAACTAAAACAAGGGCTGGATCTAAAATTCTGGAAAAATCTTACAAGATACTAATATCTGTTCTTTCAGGTATGTCTGCGTACGACACGGCACCTGTGAAAGCCGGAGTCGGACGTTTTTTTGGTTTTTTTGGTTTTT
>KZ119110.1:0-43417 GCA_002153405.1 Mycosphaerella populi pn0402
AGCTGCGCAACGACCAGCAGGAGAAGTATACTGCCATTCGCGAGATCAAGGATACCTACTACAAGGCTCGTCGCGCCTACAAGGAATACGAGGATGAGGCTTGGCGTGTGCGTCGTGAGCGCCAGAAGGCTGAGCGCGATGCTTTCGAGCGTGAGAAGCGCAAGAAGGTCGCTGATAAGAAGCTGGAAGAGGCCTCTCAGCTCGCTTATACTGATGAGATTATTACTGCTCAGGGTCTCATCCGCCACTTCGACCCTAACTATAACTTCTCTCTGCTTGGATTGGATGATAAGAAGGACGAGGGAAGCAACTTCCGCGCTGGTATCGGACGTACTGTGGATGATTCGGGCATCAAGGGTATGAAGGTGGTGCGCAAAGATGAGCAGGAGGAATACTTTGTTGGTTCTGCCGGCAAGAAAGGCAAGAAGGGCAAGAAGGGAAGCGCTGCCACCGAAACTGGCAAGTTCAACATGAACGTCGGTATCATTGAGGACTTTGCCAAGGTCAAGATCGACCCTCCTATGAACCAGTCGGACGTTCCCGCCTCAGTGGAGAAACTGGCTGCCAAGATCACCGAGTGGAAGAAGAACCAAGCCAGCAAGACTGAAGAAGTAAGTTTCCACGCCAGCAAGATCAATGACCCTTCCCAGTCAACTAATCTATTTCACAGAACATCAAGAAAGCTAAGGAGGAGATTGACCGTCTGGAAGCAGAGGAGGCCAACATCCCGCAATCCAACGGGCGCAGCACCGACACTGCGAAGAAGCCCGCAAGGGCCAACGGTGCTCCTACCGCTGAGGCCGAACTGGCCCAGGAGCAGGACGCAGTCGCTGATGCATCGGAAGAACTTAAGAAGGCTTCCTTGGAAGTACAGGCATAGTTAAGTTTTGCTTTATGCTGAACTGATCTCCTCTCCCCACAAATTCTAGTCTAGCATTTTGCCTAGCATTTTCTCATCTGTTTATTATTGGTCTCCTGGCTGATGTGCATTATAATCCCACGTTGATACATGGGCAGCGTCAAATGTTTTTCTCCCCCAAAAATTCTGAATCGAGATATTACCCTAGCAGTTCATACTGCAGTTTCCTTGTCTCATAATATCCCCATCTACAGAGTATCTTTAGTCAAGAATCCACAACCAATCGTGTAGTTACTGCTACCTGGTCGCTAAAAATAATCTGTCATAGATCGAGGCCGCGCAAACGTGGATGAGTCAGCGTTCCAACCCCGGCCTCGGGAACTGCAGGCTCAGGCTCCACTTCCTGCAATGGGCGATCGGCACATGTTCTATCCCACCTTCCAACCAAGTACTTCCGGTTCCTCTTCTCCCTCTTTCTCGTCTTCGATTTCCTTTTGTCTGGGGCTTCAACGTTTCGTCAGCGCTGTTTCACGCTGATAGTCTGTCCAATCAGACATCATCCTCCACAAATTACTTTTCATCCCCCTCCCAAGAAATTTTAAGCGACAACTCGATCTACAACTTTTTCTTATTTCATAAAAGGTCGCAACATGTCGTACAATAAACCGGTTCGTCCTCCTCCCCAGGTCCAAGGCCATATATCTCTATACTTGTATCTAAGCTCTACCTTGTTATTCTAACAACCAACATCAGACCAGCCCTCCTCCGTCTTACCAGCAAGGCTACAACAATGCCGGTCCCGGCGGCTACCCCGGACCCTCTCCAGGCGCCGCGCAAGATTACTACGGCCAGCAGGGATACCAAGGAGGCCAGGGATACCACCCACCACAGCAAGGATATGGCCCACCTCCGCAACAGGGTTACTACAATCAGCCCCAGGGCATGTACTACCAGCCACAACAGGGCTACCGTCCTCCGCAGCAGGGATACTATGGTGGCAATCAACAACAGAGTCATGGATCTGGTGCCGGTGGTTGTTGTGCGGGTATCATGGCTGCCCTCGCTTGCTGCTGCTGCCTGGATATCCTGTTTTAGGGTACTTAGCGCTTGGCAGAGTGGGTGCTCCCCCGCAGGTCGTGCGCGTCTCCTTGCGTGCACTTAATCTGGGCTGGTGGTCTACTTGTTTCGCAGATGATTAGGTATCTTTTTTTTGTATTTTGATAGATGCACTCCTTTGGTCACATTCTGTTCTGGTCTTGTGGTGTTGAGGGTTTGAGGGTTTGAACGGTCGTTCTAGTGGCGTTCTGGTTGGAACTTCTTCTCGCGTTCTTTTCTTCCCTGTTTGTCCGTACATATTTCTTGGGCTATTCTTTATCGCAAGGGCATCATACCGAGCTCCTAATTCTGTGTACAATTCACTCATTTTCTACGTCAGATGTACTCATGCACATGTACTAGTAAGCCTGAAGAAGCCGTAATCAACCGCATTAACTTCGATGATCGATATAAAATGATGATCGTATTCATAAACATTACACATGAGGCGCGTTGATGACAGGGCATAAATAGAAAAGTCACAATATGGTATCGCAAATGCAAATTATAGTTCAAAGCCATCCAATATTCCCAAGCATTTTATCGAAGCCCGCCTCCGGTGCAGGAAATGCTTGTCCCGCTCAATACTCACTGTATTCACTGCCACCACCGTGGTCATGCGGGTTGACACTCCGCACCCCAGATCGCCGACTCCTCGACCTCATGCGCGGCGGCCGTGAAACAGACGAAAGCCCAGATGACTCTTCCTCCATAACCTCAATAAAGTCATTGCGGCGACTGTCCGTCGTCTGAGACCCAGTCATAGACTCTTCGACAGTGATTTGATCCCGTGGCGATAGCCGGCGCCGATAACTATCGTGACGGCGGTCTCGCCCTTCAACAACCTCGATCATATCCGAGTGACGGCGCGAACCGGGTCTGCTGCGCACGACAACTTCCTCGTCGATCACGGAGGAGCTGCCGCGCGCAAGACCGCCGGGGTTCAGGGCGAGGAAGGTCAGGTAGAGGATCAACACGACACCGCCTACACTGCCAAGGACAATGCCAGCGACTGTACCGGGCGCGGGGCTGGAGTGTAGGCGGCCGTAGGTGGAGGGGATGGAAACGGTTGAATAGCGCTTTTCGAGGTGGGAGGATAGGAGGAGGTCATTGGGCGCATTTTGGTTTATGCTGAATGGAGGTGGTGATGCAATTCTCACACGACTCGCTTCGAGTTTGAGATCAGGCTCTTCGCCTGGGAGCGCGAATGACATGCCTCCCGATTCGATTAGGTGGTTCCGGTAATCTGACAGCCGCGGAATGTACTTGGAGATGATCTGAGAAGCTAGATTTGCGGGGGGAGGGGGGGGTGCGCGGCGACACTGGTGTGGTTGAATTATGTTGCTTGCGGAGATTGAGGATATTGAGGAAATTGAATCGAATGTATAGCTCTCGCTTGAAAGAGTGAAGAGGAAGAGATTCTGGCGAGAAGGAAGGGATCAAAGAAAGTCGGGGAGGCTGGGGATCGGCGGGACTGTGGGGCGGTTGCGGCTCGAGCTCATAAAAGTCCGAAGTATAGAGAAGTAGCGGGAAGATGTACGAACATTTTACATGAACTTAGTGGATAGAGATGTTGCCTCGGGTGTGAATGTGCAGTATACACAAGTAGCTAAATTGTAGCGAGATCCAGAAAAAAAAACCTCCCCCCTTCTCCCTAAATGCGCCAATTTTCTGGAGAGAACCCTCGCACTTCTTGCAGCCGTCATATGCGCAGTCAAATAAAGCCGTCTAGGAAGCGTGGCTCTCATACCTAGTTTGGGTTAGCACTCAGCTCTTCAATCATGAAGGAAGGGTCTTTGGCGCTCGTCAAGGTCAAGGCCCGTAAGCAAAGGAGGGGTGGAGATTTGATACTTCCAAGCTGATGACAAGTGCTGGCATGCCTTTCAAATATTCATCTATCCCCAGTCATCGTCTAGCCTATATAGCCCCAAACCAATTATTTAGTAGTAACGAAGGTTCTCAAAGAAAAGGAGCATGGAAACGGAAAAAAAAAAAATGAGGCAGATTCATAGCCGAAGGTGAGGGTCGAACTCACAACCTCCTGATTAGACTACGGATACGGAATGAGTTTCTATTGTGTAACTGGTTAAAAGTCGGGTGACACTCACAGTCAGATGCGCTAGCCATTGCGCCACTCCGGCTTAAATCGATAATTCATCGTTTTTTAGTTCTATGTTCGGAAGTCTTCCGTTTGTGCTGTATTGGCCCTATGCACTACACTGCGGAATACCGTAGCTTTCTGGAGCATGGTTGATCATAATCATAGGGGCTTAAATCAGATTTTTGAAAGTAATTATATCATCACCAGTAATATATTTGAAAATAGATTCCCTATTGAATTTTTTTTTTTTTTTCAACATTCGTGAAAATAACCTTGGAATACTTCCAATGACGAAATATTTAATGATCGGGTAGTCGACATTGCTCAAAACCTACCCACAAGTCTAATGCATTTTGAATACGGGGGAGTGATAAAGTATAAGAAGACTGCTATCCATGGCATATTTTTGATTAAACACACCCAACTTCATCCATGAACGTCTCTAAATGTGCTTCTTTACAGATGAAATGGTGGCTCAGCGCCTCCAAGCGTCGCGTGGACCGCACTGATTGACTCCGCAAGATCAATGGGGAGAGGACCCTCCTCAAGAGCGTCGAGGGTCTTATGAAGCTGCTCTAGCTTAGAAGCACCAAATATCAAGCCGTCTCCATATTGACCATCCAATACTCCGTGGAAGGCCGTCCACCTGACTGCAGCTGCGTGGCCGCTGATATTGTGTTTTTCAGCAGCAGACCGGACAGCTTCTATTGCTGCTGGGATATTTTCATTGCCATAATGGGAACTGTAGATACTGCCAATCACATTCTTTTTATTATCAGCACCAGTATAGAAATCGAAATGCAAATCTGGGATCTCACATCGTTTTTCCAGCGTTTAGAAGTATCGGCATGTCCGGAGAGGATACCGCCCGCGGCCGGGCTGCTTGGGAGTCAGAACATGATCAAAGCAAACAAATGGTAATCAGCTCACCTATAGGCAAAGAAAGAAATTTCATTTTCCCGCAGAAGTGGGAAAAGCTCCTTCTCTCCACCTCGGACGACCAGGTTATAATGTCCCTCGTACACGCTTGGCTTGACATACCCATATTGATTACAGATATCAATATAACGTTGTACTTCCCCAGGCGTGAAATTGGATAGACCAAGCTTTTTGAACTTCCCCTGGCGGAAAGCGTCATCCATAGCTTTTGAAGTGTCTTCTAGCGGGGTCTTGCGATCGGGGACATGGAGAAACATGGTCTCCACGGAGGACACTTGGAGCTCGTCGAGAGACTTTTTGATGCTTTGTTCAATCTTTGCTGGCTCTGCATCTCCATCACCCCAGCCATAAACTTTGGTATGGATGGTAAATCGGGAACTCGCACCGACACGTCCCAGGCGAATTTCAGAACCAAGGTAGTTTGCGGCGGTGTCGATGTCTCTATATCCCCGATTGTAAAATGAGTCTAGAAAGCCCCGAACCTCTCCATCACTATCATAGTGAATAATTCCGGGGTTTTCATTGGCATCTCCAATCTATTGATCCGTTTAGTATAGATTAGTCTGCAAAGAACGATAAATCTGGATGAAGTTCCTGCCCTACCTGATGAGTGCCGAGAATTATTTTAACAGGAGACTTTGGCGTCATTTTAGAGTCTTTGGTATTAGATAATTCGTCAATTAGTAGCAAGTTTTTGGGAAGCTGCTGAGGATTAATGTTCTGAGTAGCTACGGAGGTTCAATTGGCTTTATAGTTTTACCGCACGCGAGTTCTCGAACTCCAAATCAATTGTGAAAATACCTAGGCACATGTTTTGATTTCAAAGACTACCGCAAATTCCCCGAGCCCATATTTAAATCTCGATTGGGCTTGAATTTGTCAACGCATAATGCTGCGTAGGAACAACTTCCACAAGCTGTCCGCAAACTCCCCGCAATCTATCCGCAACTGTTCCGCAACTTGCCCGCACATATTCCACCCTGGCAATGGCATATTATTTCGCCAAATTGATCTGATTGAAAATTCAAAATATACTTTTACAAATCTAGGAGTGACATAGTGGGCTCCGATATTTGCTTTTCCTTATTACCCCTAGCGTTACTGGCTGAGTGGACTACTTAGATGTTTAGAAGATATTTTACTTGTCAAAATACCTTATTAAATTGAGAATGATGAATGACTGGGAATTAATATTGATAATGCAGACTTGGAGTCGACTTACTTGCTGGCAACTAGCAAATCCGAGTCAATAGCAGGGACAATCGCGCTCTGTTGAATCTTGTTCTGCAAAGCCTCCAAGACGTACTACTTGTCGCATTACTAACCCGTGAAGCGATCAACTTCATTCATTGCCCAAGCGAGCCTGACATAAACAGCCATTTTCAGTTTTGTCAAATTCCCCTCGGGGATCATGGTTTTTCTTGAGATGCCCCGAACTTTCCTAGCATCTACTAATGCCCGACGGAATATGATCCCACGTTCCTGTATGGCATCTTTGAATTCTGGCAAGAAGGGTGACCTCACTAAAGCCTCGTTTACTTCGTCTTCGAAACGGAGCCTCCCTTCGAACGACCAACCTTCATAGCACTGTAAAAGCTTCTCTGCATCTCTCCAATCTATCAAATATCAGCCCCGTCACAATAGAGCAGTTATGAAAAGACGTTACCATGATAATCTCGGCTGGGTGGCTCATTCAATTGAATCAGTGGTGCCTTTTGCTTTCCCTTCCCTCTTGAGATAATGGCGACAGACATACACCTTAGCTAGATTCAATTAGAAGACAGGATAGATGATCGATTTCTTCTGTTCATGATAGAGAATGGCGCCTCAATATTCTGTATCCCTGGGGGTTTTTCTCTCGGTGTGAGATCTTTAGTCTGGGAGTTCGTTATTATTCATACCTGGGCACTTGGCAAAAAATGTGAACCTGGCCTTGGTACCAAGAAATTTTGATTCAAACCTCAGATTCTTTCTTTATTGAGACTCAATTAAGATCAATAATATGATTCTTTGTTGTACCGATGTTTGGCAGTTTCATGGATATCAAACGCCGGTAACAATGGAAACCTCTGCGAACTGCCAGATAGACCAGCTGTAGGATATGATTAAGGGAAGAGGCGAATGAAAGAATTCACATGCCCCGAGACTACGTCTTCTCAATGTAGATTTTGCTTTTATTGTCAAGAGCAAACCATACTTTTGTCCTCAAAACAGAATCAAGTTATTCACGTCGTTCAGCAAAAACGGCTTGTGGATTTTTATTCGCAAAAAGATATTTGTAAAACTATGCTCTATCGGTAAGATCTCTGAAACTCTGACTGATATGTTTCAAAAGCTGGTGCCCACGAGGAAAATCATGCCCAAACGTATGATGAATCTCTTGCGCGTTTTCAGGGTCACATAGTGCCAGCGTGTGTTCTCCGTTACTGTGTATGTCTTCGCCTTCAGGGCATCGAATATGTAACGTAGGAAAATCGATAAGCGTTCCATGGAATCTAACATCATATCGAGACATTCCATAGACACCATCACTGAAGAATGGTGTCCCGTCTGCCAGTATGCGCGTGTCCAAAGATTGTGTCTCTTTGCGGATGGCATCTGCATCAGGCATGTCGGCTGGTTTGTGAAACCATTTTCTAGCCCTCGTTGCGCTAGGTCGCAAATACTCGTCTAGCGCCTCTTGGATAACGCCGTCTCTGGTAGGGTCAACGTCTATCTTCCCTGGTTGGATGTCTTCATCTTCAAGCTTGAAGACCTTCAGTGGGGTGATAGCATTGACAAAACAAGCAAATTGAAATGGACGCTCTTCAGGAGCTTTGAAAGGGTGCTTTTCTGAGTCTGAGCAAATGATTTGAGCTGCAAGGGCCGCACCCGCTGAGTACCCGAGAACGCCGTCAAATGGCCCCTCGCGTTCAATTAGTTCGAGAAGAGACTTCTCAGTCTCCAGAACAGACTCTGCCGAGAGTGGATTGTAGTATCCATATAGTGGGAGGTCTGAGAATGAAGTGGTATACAGTGACCAGTTTCCTATTCACATTTTGTTAATATAGTGGTCAGTACTTGGCACTTGTGTCTGGTACCTTCGGTATGTAAAACAGTGCCCTGTACGAATTCGAATTCCATGTCAGGTAGATCAGCACGAATGGAAGCTAGAAAGTCAGTATGATTTGATCAAGCATCAAAGAAGTGATCATTGTACCTGTTTGAAGTTTGAAGATCTGGAGGTTGAGGAAATGTGTTAGCTGTCCAACACACACCCGTTGCCCTATCATGGACCGAACCGCCTTGAAAGAAACCAACCTCATTGTTAGAGCCTCTCCCATGGAGACAAAGGATACGCATTTTGGAGTACAAAGCTTGAACCTTGGGGCAAAAGTAGACTTTGCAGCAGGAAAGTTCTCTGGGAGCGCGATGAGCCCCCGCACGGGCCTGAACTTCTACGGCCTTTAGCGCGGGTCTGCTTCCTGCTGACCAGACTTTTAACCCCAACAACCAATTCGTTTCTGACGGGAAAGTATTGTTCTCTGGCATCTGAGACTCTATGGTTGTTGCGGAAGGGTCTCATCATGCTGCTTCATTCATATGATGAGGTACAGCTTTCGACAATCTCCATCATTGGCACATGTGTCGTTGGGATAGTCTTGGGCTCCCTTGGCTGGACATGGCTCTCATCCTCTTTACAATCTTTTCCAGCCAAGCCAAACACTGGTCATGAACCACCTATGGTGCCTTATGTGATCCCATACCTAGGGCACATCTTTGGATTTCTACAGAATCCTGGGGACCTCTTGCAAAGATTGAGGTGAGATAACCCGGCATTCTCAACAGATGAATAACTGAAGCTGATGAGATGAAGCAAACGATATACCACTACACCATTCTCTCTTCAAATGCCCGGGGCTAAATTTCATATTATTACATCCCCTGACACGGCATTCCACATCTTCACGAAGCCCAGGGACTATATATGCGAGCCAGTGGTGGCGTCCATGATGAGCAACGCACTAGAATTAGAGGGTGCTGATTATGAAAAGTTCAATGTCCCGATATCTCCCCATCGAAAACCATCCGAATTAAATGTGACAGAACGCGAGTCTATAGCCTATGTGGGCCGCAACCATTCGATCTACTTGCAGTATCTGTCAGGTCGTAGCTTGGACCCCATCATGGACATCTATACAGAAAATTTCCGCGCCGCGCTTGACCAAAAATTCTCTCCAAAAAGCAACGATTCTCAATCTTGGAAATTGCATGAGACATTACAAAAACTTGTGTTTGACGCTTCATGCGTAACATTTTTTGGCAAGAGGATCTACAATATTTGTCCCGAGATCTGGCAACATTGGCGATCCTTTAATGAGGCTGCCTATATTGGGGTTCGATCTCGAGCTTCATTTTATCTAAGACCATGGACGCTTCACGGACGACGACAGATGCTCCAAGCATTCGATAAGTGGGTCACTACGGATCTTGAAGATTGGGACGATGAAGGAATATGGAGCGAGAAATGGGGCGTCAAACTTAACTGGGAGCGAGAAAAACTATCTCGCGATCACAACATGTCCACGCGGGGACGATCCTGCGTGCATGTCTCTTTTTTGTGGGTGTAAGTTTCTGACTAGAAGGATTTCCACATAAATAAAGAACCACACTAACACACCGCAATTCAGGATCATAACCAATACCGCCCCAATGCTAACCTGGTTCATTGGCGTGCTCTTGGAGAACCTAGAAATACTGAAAATTTTCCAATCAAAAGTGGATTCATACCTTGACCCTGGCCTGGCGGGGACTCTGGATACAGCTAAATTCTGCGCTGACTCATTCATTCAATCTATTTGGAAAGAAGCGCTTCGACTGGGGGTGACCAGTGCCTCTGCCCGCGTGGTGACGCGCGATTCACAGATTGACGGGTATACGGTGAAAAAAGGAAGCGTGGTATTGATACCCACGCGGATCCTTCACTTTGATCAAGTGGTGTTTCCTAACCCAACCAAGTTTAACCCATGGCGATGGGTCACAGAGAACGGCACCCCGGATGGCGCCCCTATATCGGCGGAGCGGCTCAAAGCGCAGAACCACAGCCTGCGGCCATTCGGTGGTGGCACCGGGGTCTGTTCTGGTCGGTTTATTGCCGAGAGAGAGGTACTGACGGCTGCTGCAATTTTACTGCACCAGTATGAATTCGAGGTGGAGCCTGGTCAGCAAATCCCCCGTCCCAATTTGAATCCCCGCGGCCTGGGCGCCATGTACCCGTTGGTGGATCCCATGGTGGCCGTGCGTCGCAGAATATGAAAGGAGATCCAGGATATGCAGATGTTCAATCATCTTGAAGCCATTCGCTTCTATACCACGAAGCATAGACGTGGGAAAAATCACAAGAAGATGGGACACCACGTGGAAGAATGTTGATGTTGAAGTCTCCAAGTTGTCCCTTTTTTTGATGGTGCAACCTGTGGGTAGTAGATCTAAAATGCTTTCATCAGGCCAACCTCCAGAGTATAATCGTGCCATTTTGGTTACTACTATAGGTTAGACCACACCGGAAGGTTTCATTAGCAGTATAATTTCTGCTTTTCACAATTCGAAAACAAGTTATATTTGGAGTAGGCCCTGTCCACAGGGGGGCGAGCCTATGCAGCC
The DNA here is from genome assembly GCA_002153405.1 of Mycosphaerella populi pn0402. Lineage (NCBI taxonomy): Eukaryota > Fungi > Ascomycota > Dothideomycetes > Mycosphaerellales > Mycosphaerellaceae > Mycosphaerella > Mycosphaerella populi. Next base: position 10,638 of record KZ119110.1, read on the forward strand.
TTCCAGCTATGGATTCTTCGACCACTCAAAAGTTACCTAAGATCCAGTCCGTGGCTGTGATTGGGGCCGGCGTGAGTGGCATACTGGCCACTCGCTATCTAAGCGAGGCTGGCCTGGACGTGACAGTCTTTGAACGAAATGCTGAAGCTGGTGGCATCTGGTCCGTTACATCTGCGGCCCCCATTCTCCATTTCCCCTCCATGTTTTACCCCACCAAACCCCATCAAACTTTCTTGCTTTATTTCCGTGGTTGACATTTCTAACCCCCGGCTCCCTGATGAGTATAGGATCTACGATGAAAACACCCCACCCGAACCACGTTATCCGGCCACCAAGCCACTGGAGACTGCATGGGATCTGTGCCCTTGGTATGACCCCGTTCGTTCGAAGCAACGGCCGGCGGTTTTAGACCCGGCATCGAAAGCATCGGATGCCGACTGGGTCTTGCGGCATGCACCGCCTGGACCGTGCTATAATGGGTTGACCAACAACTTCTCTGTTTTGGCCATGGAGCTCAAGGACCATCCTTGGCCCTGGGTCATCCCCCCGGTCACTCCGGAGAACCCGGACCACGAGAGCGAGTGGACTACGCATCCAAGAATCCTGTCACATCTCCAGGTCGCGGCCCGCAAGTTCGGGCTTACTGAATGCGTTCACTATCGTACTTTGGTCGAACGTGTTCGCAAACAAGATGACAAGTGGATCCTGACAACCACCACTCTGGAGCCGGTCGGCGAGGCAGCCTTGTCTGTGGACAAGCTTGGAAAATTCCGTGTCAGACTAAGGCAGTGGGTAAGCAAGCCACCCATTTGCATAGATTAAAGAGCGGCCTGTGGCCGAGACCTAAACGTTCCTTCGTTGATATCATTGGCTAGGAGTTCGATGCCGTGGTAGTGGCTTCTGGGCACTACAGCACCCCTCGCGTACCAGATATTCCTGGATTGGAGGCCTGGAGGCGCCATTTCCCTAATCGTGTGGAACATTCAAAGTCATATCGACGACCAGAGAAATATGCTAACCAGGTAAGCATGGGTCTATCTCAAATTCCTTGGCATTTTCTCTCTTGTGAGGTGTTTTGACGAAGACGCTATATAGAATGTCTTACTGGTTGGAGGTGGGACATCATCAACTGAAATAGCACGCGAGCTAGGAAGACATGCGAAGAAAATGTACCAATCTGGTAGAGGTAGCATGTTTGACCTACCAGTGGAGTTCCTACCTGATAACTGCGAACGTATCTGTGAAGTTATTTCGTTTGGGAATATCAATTCAGCGATGCCTGAGGGAATGGAGTCAACCGAGCCTATTCCGGCCACCGTTAACTTGCAAGACGGGACAGTACTGACTGATATTCACAGTGTGATTGTCTGTACTGGGTACCATTACGTTTATCCGTTCATGCCCGAATTCCACGATGATACGAGGCCAGCTATAGATGCTACCAGTGAAAGCAAATATCTGGCAACAGATGGAAGCTGTACATTGAACTTGGATCGGGACATGTTTTATATACATGACCCTACTCTAGCATTTGCTGGGATTTCCTTGTTCATTGCTACGTTCGCATTTTATGAGTATCAGGCAATGGCCATCGCTGCAGCTTTTTCTGGAAAGGGCTCCCTACCCAGTGGTTCGGAGATGCAAAAAAGATACCAAGAACGGCTTGTTTCAAGAGGCCCAACCAGGTTCATGAATGCACGCATGGATGAGGAAGTAGCGTATGTTGACCAGCTTGTTCAGTGGCTGAATAAGTCAGATCCTAGCAAGCGCATTGAAGGCTTTTCGGCACAGTGGCATGCGGTACGTGATGCAGGTAAATTAGAGAAAATTCGTGCGCGGTTTGCCCGAGAAAAAGCTCAAGAGAAGTAACGAGACTCATACAAGATGTCTCCTTACTGCGTTGTCCCATTTGACATGGCCACACACCCCTTTAGAAGATATGAAATAACTTGAACAAGATCCCTACATTACTACTTTTCGTACAATCATTTCTCATCATTAGCGGTCAGAGCTGTGGGATAAATTTCAGGCCCAGCTTGTTCCAAAGACTCTTGTTTCTTCCTTAGAGCTCGTTGCACAGCTGGTCTCTCTAGCAATCGACGGTGCCATGCTGTCCAGTGAGGAAATTCATCATTGAGGGTCCCCAAAAAGCTTTCCCCATCGCATATGTATGGGATCATGATATCCCATGTTATGAAGGCTAGGTCAGCGATGGTACACTTGTCGCCGACAAGGTAGGGAGTTTGCGTTAGCGCACTGTTGAGAACCCCGAGTACTCGGTGCACTTCTTTTCGATATCGATCTCTAGCAGAGGGTAAGAGCTCGGAATGACGGTTGGTGAACCAGGCCGCTATATACCCAAAATGTGAGCTAATTGATTTTTCCAGCGAAATCCAGAATATGCGTACCTTGTCCATAGTACGGCCCTTGTCCAGTCATCTGGAAATAGAGCCATTGCTTCATATAATGGCGATCGTGTCCCTGCTGATACCATATTTTGCCATCTGGGTCATATGTCTCGACTAGATACTCATTGATCGCCCCTGATTCCCAGAGTACAATCCCAGTGTTGTGATCCTCGATACAAGGCACTCTTCCATTAGGATTAAGTTTGGTAAACGGCTCTTGTTTGACCGACACCGGATCCACGAATTTATTTTCATATGGAAGATTTAGCTCTTCGAGAACAATTGCTGTCTTCCATGGATTTGGACCAAGGCCTTTTCGAGAAAGTTAGTAGGATTCTTCTACAGCGCTTTGCTCATCTTGGAAATCCCCTACTATGTGTGTATAGTAAAATTGGCTTCATGCTGGCAGTATTCACCGCTGGTCTCGTTTATGCCTAAAAGAAGGAGAGGCCATTTTCCGTCTCGCTCTAGTACTACACCTGTAACGTCTTCTAGCGAGACGGAAAAAAGATATCCACAGAAAAACCCTAATTTGGAAGCCGCGGAGATTTATCTCCAAGTAGGATCTCGCAGGAGTCTGGGGCTAACTTTAGTATCCCGTGCGGGGAGGGGCTGGGGGCAGCTTTGGACCCAATGCATAGGCCCGTTTCTGACCGCGTCACAAACCTGTATTTTCTCTTCGGGGCTTGGTCGGTTTTACTCATGTTGGTCTTACAGGGTTACATCGCGATGATGATTAGCTCCAGCCTTATCCTCAAACGTCCACGTGGATTTGCCGCACACCAAAATCCCTCAGGATGGATCCACTAGGTTAGAGACTCGGTCATTCGGGTACGGTTAGCAGACAGAGCGGGACCTTGCTTATGGAGACCTCAGTCCAATGTACAATGTAAAGCAATAATTCAATTTCCTAGAATACGGGCCCTTCGGGGATTTGTTGTACATATACATTCCGTTTTATTTGTATTCGGGGTGCTAGCACCTCGGATCATACCTTTTCCCTACGACTCAAAGGAATTGATTGTTCCATGGGACTTTAATTTGAATCCCGATAGTAGCCTCTGGTTATATGGGGCAATATGCACCGGCCTATGCCGCTAAAGAACCTTCCTTGGATGTGTTTTGATCCGACTTTTTTATTATGCGATTGGATTAACTACAGAGAAATCATGGTGGCCTTACGAATCCTCTGACGTTGTCCCTGAAATTAGGGCAACAATATCCATGACGTGGGAACGCAGGCAAAGAAAGACCAAAATTCAGCAGTTTTTGAATAACAAGTGTAAACGCGTAAGAAGAAATTAATAATTCAGCACCTTCGTAGCCTTTAAGCTGAAAGGTCAGCTAGCAGGCCTCAAAGATCATACTGTATATAATGCATAGCTTCGGATGCGGCTTGAATGCTGATCGATGCCTCTTCAAACCGAGTGATGACCCATGTGAACGGATTCCAGATGCCACATCTAGCCTGATGTGGAGTGGTTCTGTTTTTAATAGTTGGTAGTTGAAGATCATTGGTTCTCGGACAAGGCTCCTTCGAGCACGGCGTTCCCCAGCTGTACCTTGACATTTGTACCCCACTTGACTTAAACGATTGCCACTAAGCCGATAAGAAAGAAAGGAGGGGTTTTCTGGGGTCTAGCTTATCTATTTAGAGAGAAAAAAAAAGTTAACGTTGGAGGTAAAGACCTGGTCCTCATAAGCCCCAGCACGGAAATAAATTTATTGTCTCAGCCGCTAAATGGCCTAAAGTTCTTGAACCATTTCACATTCTGTCTTTTGAGCATCCAAGAGTAATCAGAATGGGGTCTGAATTGGAGGAAAGATACCCAATTGCCATCATTGGCATGGGATGTCGATTTCCCCAAGATGCCGACACCGTGGATAACTTATGGGAGTTCTTGTTAGATGCGCGACAGGCAATGACAGAATTCCCTAGCAATCGAATTAATCAATATGCTCATTACCACCCAGATGCAGAGCATGGTGGTACAGTATGTAAATTTGGACATGCCAGAAGCTTCAGAAGCTAACTGCCCGCCTCCTTAGTTCCATGTCAAAGGCGCACATTTCCTATCTGAAGACCCTGCTCTTTTTGACGCGCCATTCTTCAAAGTGACTAAAAGCGAACTATGGACATTAGATCCCCAGCAGCGGCTGGTGATGGAGGGGACATACCATGCCATCGAAAACGCAGGCATCCCCATTCACGAGATAACTGGATCACGGACATCCGTTTATACAAGTGGTTTCAATGTCGATCATGCAGCTCTGCTGAACATGGATCCAGAGACAACATTAAAGTACAGACCGCAAGGAAGCAGTAACTCTATCATTGCTGGGCGAGTAAGCTGGTTCTATGATCTGAAGGGTCCTTCAATGACTCTAGACACAGCCTGCTCCAGTAGTATGGTAGCTCTTAACCTTGCCTGCACGAGCTTACAAACTGGAGAAAGTGAAATGGCAAGTGATACCTATGGGATGATTCCTCATGATTGCTAACCCAGTGCGATCAGGCTATCGTAGCGGGCGCGAGCTATCTAGCAAACCCGATTGATATCATGAGCATGGCCCACCACGGATTCCTCTCAGGCGACGGCAAATGCTACAGCTTCGACCATCGAGCGAACGGATATTCTCGCGGCGAGGGCGTGGGAAGTGTGGTGGTGAAGCGTCTGTCAGCTGCAATTCGCGATGGAAACACAATCCGGGCAGTGATTCGCGGCACCGGAGTCAACCAGGATGGGCGCACAGCAGGAATCACTCTCCCCAGCGCTGCGGCCCAAGAAGCCCTTATCCGGGATGTATATTCTTCGGCTCGGTTAGATCTGAAGGAAACACGCATGCTCGAAGCCCATGGTACAGGAACATCTGCAGGTGACCCTATCGAGGCCAATGCAGCTGCCCGCGTGTTTGGACCCCATCGGAGCACCGTCGACCCCCTTTATGTCGGGGCTTTGAAGTCCGGAATTGGCCACTTGGAAGGAGGAGCTGGTGTTGCTGGAATCATCAAGTCTGTCTTGGTGCTGGAGTCTGGCATTATTCCTGCGAATGTGAATTTTGAGAAGCCCAACCCCCGTATCCCGGTCTCAAAATGGAATCTGAAATTCCCCTTGGAAAACACACCATGGCCTTCTCAGGGGATTCGGCGGATATCAGTGAACTCGTTTGGTGTTGGTGGTACCAATGCGCATGCCATTCTCGACGATGCTCATAGCTATTTGTCCTCCCGTGGCATTTATGCCCGTCATAACACGGTCGAGGAACCGCCAAAGATCATCGAGCCTCGCAATAAAGTCCTTGAGGCTGTCGACGAAGAGCCTAAAGTCAACGGGGGACTAACCAATGGGGAACATGGCCAGCCTATCAGTGTGCGGCTTGGAAACCATCCCAATCCTTTTCACCACAGCCATATCAATGGTGAGGCCAAGGAACACAAGCATTCACGGGTATTCGTTCTCAGCTCCTTTGATGAGAAGGGAGTTGAGCGAAATGCAGAGGTGCTCGCAAGGCACATCAAGTCTCAAGAAGTCAATGACATCCCAGAGGAAGACTACCTTGAGCGTTTAGCTTATACGCTATCCAACCATCGATCGAGCTTCCCATGGCAAGGGTTCTGCATTGCAGACTCCATAGAAAGCCTCAGTCAAGACCTTACTGCTGATGGGGGGTTAAACAAAATCCGCACACAATCAAAACCTCGACTTGGATATGTGTTCACTGGCCAAGGAGCTCAGTGGTATGCCATGGGTCGGGAATTACTTGTATTTCCCGTCTACAGGAACAGCATCGCCGAGGCGACTGAGTACATGCAGTCACTTGGAGCAACCTGGTCCTTGGAATCGGAGCTTTTAGCCAGCAAGGAGGACTCGAAGCTCAACTCCCCAGCCTACTCACATGCAAGCTGTGCAGCTCTTCAAATAGCTTTGGTGGACTTGCTGCATAGCTGGAAGGTCGTGCCAACGGCCGTTATTGGACATTCATCGGGAGAAATTGCTGCAGCATATGCTGCCGGTCGCCTAAGTCGTCGCTCTGCCTGGAAGGCGGCTTACTGGAGAGGGGCCATGTCGGCGAAGCAACTCAAGGCAAAGGGTGCGATGCTCGCAGTTGGCCTTTCTCCTACCGACGCCCAACCATATATCGAAATTGCTCATTCGAAGCTAGAAGGAGAGCTGGTCATCTCTTGTTTTAACAGTCCTAGGAACATCACTGTATCTGGAGACGAACTCAAAGTTGACGCTTTGAAAGCTCAACTAGAACGGGACGAGATATTTTCACGGAAGCTCAATGTGGGCAATGCTTATCATTCGGCGCACATGCGCGAGGTAGCAGAAGAATACGCTGCAGCCATGGGTGATTTAGTCGCTGAAACCCCCGAACATGCGGTGCACGACGTACGTATGTTCTCCACAGTCACTGGCGAAGAGGTGACAAGTGAACGCTTGGGTGCGCAATACTGGGTAGATAACATGGTATCCCCTGTTCGATTTGCCGATGCACTTGTTGCCATGTGCTATCATCGCGAGAAACGAACTCTTCAGCTGAACGCTGGCTCAGAGTTCACCATCGGGAATGTACTGGAGATCGGCCCCCACGGCGCCATGCGAACCGCAGTCAAGGAAACTTTGGCAGAGCAAGTCGGCGGCAGCGCAGTAAAATACTTGAGTGCTCTGAATCGAACATCTCCAGGCACAGAGACATTGCTCTCTGCTGTGGGTTTTCTGAATTCTGTTGGCCTGCCCATTGATATCCAGGCAGTAAACAGCAAATCCGGCTCCAAGCCAAAAATGCTCGTCAACCTTCCACCATACAGTTTTGACCATTCAGAGCGTGTCATCCATGAAGGCCGTTTGAGTAAGAATTTCCGTTTGCGAAAACACCCTCGCCACGATTTATTTGGAGCCCCCGTTACCGACTGGGATGCACAAAACCCCCGTTGGCGACACATCATTCGTCTATCTGAGCTTCCATGGCTGAGAGATCATGTAGTGACGGAGAGCTATGTATATCCGGGCGTGGGCTATATTATTATGGCCATTGAAGCTAGTCGGCAAATAGCAGACCCCAGCCTTGTCATTACAGGCTTCCGTCTCAAGGACATCGCTATCAAGAGAGCTTTGATCATTCCAGACTCAAAGGAAGGTGTGGAGACAAATCTCTCTATAAGCCGAATGGATGAAGCTAGCATGTGGACTTCCACTGTATGGAGTCGATTCGCGATCTCATCCTACAACTCAACCGGCGACGACTGGATCGAACATTGTACTGGCTATATTTCCCTCGAGTACCAAGCCAAGACCAATCCGATTGACAATGGACTTGAAGAGCAACACCAAAAAGCCCAATGGGCGGATCTTCTGAAAAATACATACCAAACGTGCACTAGTCCTGTGGATGTCGAGCGAATCTACGACAATCTTGTTACTACTGGCCTGAACTTTGGTCCACTATTCCGCAATCTCTCGAGTGTCAAAGGAAGCTGCAAAGAACATGCACCCGAGGCTGAACAAGGAGTTGTTCAGGGGACAGGCGAGATTGCTACAATTGTCACAGTTCCTGATGTCGCGAAGTCGATGCCAAAAGAATACATGCACTCACATTTGATCCATCCAAGTGTCATGGATAGCATGTTCCATCATTTCCTGTTGTCTGTCTTGGATCTTACAGGGAAATCAACCCTAGACAGTGCTATGGTCCCAGTGTTTGTCAAGGAAGTATGGCTATCGGCAGACATCAACTCTTCCCCTGGAACGAAATTTCGCGGCTATGGAAAATCAACAATGGTCGCTTACGAGAAATATGAATCTGATATTCTTGTTTGGGATGGAGTGCAAGACGAGGGTCTTGTTTCGATTAAGGGGTTAAGAGCTACGCCTTTGGAAACTTCCACCGCAGCTGGTCCACAACGACGAGATCTTTGCCATTCAATTGAATGGACCCCGGCGACTGAGCTAATTTCTCTCAATTCTTTCTCAAATGTTGAACGGCAAACCCCCTCACAAGATGAGGAATACCTCTACTGGATCTCAAAACTGCAACTCGCCGTTATGCTTCATGTAACAGATGGTTTACAATCACTCCCAAAGGATTTCGATGGATCTCAGCTACAGGGACATACCCGGCGATACTACGATTGGCTACTGCACCAGAAGTCTCAACTAGAGAACGATAAAATAATTCATATGCCGAAAGTAAAGTGGGAGAACGCAGTGAATGACGCTGAATTCAAAGCGAAACTGTACGAAGATGTCGCGCAACACAATGGAGATGGTGCATTGGCAATTCGAATGGGAGCAAACATTGTTCCGTATCTTACGAAGCAAAGCGACCCATTGCAGGTCATGTTCCACGATGACCTATTGGATCAGGTTTACGATGAGGCAGCAGCACTTGGAGATATCCCAGTCCTCTTCCGGGAATATTTGCATCACGTATATCACAATACCTCCAATCTTCGGATTCTAGAAATTGGTGCTGGAACAGGTGCCTCTACTGAGATTGTGCTTGAAAGCCTGAGCCAGGACCAAGATGACCTGCTTTCCTCCCGTGTAGTGCAGTATACATTCACAGATGTTTCTGCTGGTTTCTTTGAGAAGGCTAAAGAGCGGTTCAATAAGTGGTCTAACATTGTTGAATTCAAGACTTACAATGCTGAGAATGATCCTGCTAGCCAGGGGATTGCTGCAGGCACGTACGACTTGGTTGTTGCTGGAAATGTTGTGCACACTACATCTGATCTTACGCGAACCTTGCGAAATGTGAGAGCGCTACTCAAGCCAGGGGGCCGTCTTCTCATGCAAGAAGGTGTGCGCCAAAATTTCTTATGGTCTCCATTAGCCTTCGGTCAGCTTCCTGGCTGGTGGCAAGGCGTTGAACCGACTCGTGAATGGAGTCCATGGATACCAGGGCCTGAATGGGAGACACACTTGAAGGCTTCTGGCTTTGATGGCGTGTCTCTTGAATTCCCCGATCGAGCAGATCCAGATCTTCATACCCAAAGCCTATTTGTGGCAACTGCCAATGCGGAGCAGAAAACCCGACCTGAATCGATTGTCATTGTTACATCCAGCTCGGCCCCTACTGAACTTGTGGGGGCACTACAGTCACAGCTAAGTTGCCGAACTCTTCATTACTTAGATCTCACCAAAGAGGATCTCCACGAGACTGTCTGTCTTTGCACGTTAGAGCTTGAGCGCGAGATACTTGCTGATCCAAATGAGCAAGAATACTTGGAGATTCGACACCTACTCTCAACAGCTGCTGGTGTCCTCTGGGTAACAGGGGATATTCATGCAAACCCAACATCGGGCATGATCCTAGGTATGATGCGATCTATCCGCTGGGAGAGAGATATCGACGGTGCAAATTTGATTCCCTTATCGGTATCCAAGCCAGAGCCTGCTCTTGGGGATTTGGTCAAGCATATTAGGCAAATTCTTGACCATCAGTTCCTGTGGGACCACCCTAGCACCAAGAATGCAGAGTATCTTCTCAAAGACGGCGTATTCCAGACGAGTCGATTGATCGAGTCAAAGCCACCAAATGACTATCTCAACTCGAAATTCTTGAAGCCAGCGCCAGAATTGAAGCCACTCGGAGAAGCAGGACGTCCAGTCAAACTCAGCACATCTGCACCTGGAATGCTGAACAAGCTTGAGTTTGTCACTGACACGGTTTACTATGAGCCTCTTGCTGATAATCTGGTGGAAATTGAAATCAAGGCTGTTGGATTAAATTTCCGTGATGTTATGATTGCCATGGGCGAGCACATGGCATATTCACTTGGCAATGAAGCTGCCGGTATTGTGACTAGAGTGGGTAGCGCGGTACCTGACCTGAAGCCAGGAGACAGGGTAGTCTACATGTGTGGCTTCGAATCAGTCGGTTGTTTCCACACCTATGGAAGAGTTCAATGGCAAAACGTCGTGAAGATCCCCGAGTCACTAAGCTTTGAGGTGGCTGCAGGATTGCCCTGTGTTTATTCGACGGTTATATACGGTCTTTATGATATCGCTCGTTTAGAGGCAGGAGAGACAATTCTCATTCATGCCGCTGCTGGAGGAATCGGTCAAGCTGCTATCCAATTAGCAAAAAATGTCGGCGCCGAGATATTCGCTACAGTCTCTTCGCTCGAGAAGAAGGCTCTCCTTATGGATGAATACAATATACCAAGTGACCATATCTTTTCCAGTCGTGACCTCACCTTCGTCCAAGGCATAAAGCGCATGACTAATGGTCGTGGTGTTGATGTCTTGCTAAACTCACTCTCAGGAGAGGCTCTTCGCGGCTCATGGGATATCATCGCCCCTTTTGGTCGCTTTATTGAGATTGGCAAGAAAGACTCACAAGGTGGTGGAAGGATTCCACTGGAGCCATTCCTTCGCCAGGCGATGATGGCGAGTGTCGAACTTCCCATGATGATGCGATACAAGCCCCTTGTATTTCGACGCCTAATTGCAAGCACAATTCGCCTGCATACGGAAGGCAGAATTCATCAGGCAAAGCCAACGACTGTGATGAGCTACGAGAAAGTTGAAGATGCCTTAAGACAGCTTCAGTCTGGCAGAGGCATGGGCAAGATTGTCCTTGTGCCTTCCCCAACAGACATTGTCCCAATCGTACCTCAGCCGAAGACGGAATACACCTTTGACAAGAACTCAACATACGTCTTGGCTGGTGGATTGGGTGGTATTGGTCGTAGTATCGGACAGTGGATGGCTTCCAAGGGAGCGAAGCATTTGGTTTTCTTGTCTAGGACAGGTAAGATCACAGATTCGGTGGAACAAATGATCAATGTTCTACGGAACAACGGATGCCACGCACATATTTACGCATGCGATGTCGCCGATGCCACGCGAGTTAAAGAAGTGATGCAGGAGATCACCAGGAATCTGCCGCAAGTCAAAGGCTGTATCCAAGGGTCCATGGTCCTTCGGGTGAGTTGATAATTCGTGGTCCACTATGTGGCATGTACCCCCCAAAGACAATTCATGCTAAGTTTTTAATTCTAGGATGGTATGTTTGAGAACATGAGCTTCGCCGATTACAAAACCGCTGTTCAACCTAAGGTTCAAGGCTCTTGGAACCTACATGAGTATCTACCCCGGGACATGGATTTCTTTGTGATGCTCTCATCCGCAACTGGAATCTTGGGTAATCGATCCCAGGCCAACTACGCGGCTGGAAATACGTACCAGGACGCCTTGGCTCGCAACCGCCATTCCCTTGGCCTTCCAGGAACCAGTATTGACCTGGGAACAGTGCTTTCGGTGGGTTATGTGGCTGAGCACCGAGAGAACATGACAACTCTCGCAAACATTCTTGAGGTTATTCGAGAAGATGAGCTACAAATTCTTCTAGAGCACACCATTGACCCACGAAGCACACGTCTTGCTGGCAGCGAGCAGTCTCAACTCATCGTTGGATTGACGACTGCCGAGTATCTTCGTCAACGTGGTGTTCCACCACTGACATACCTCGGCTACCCCTTGTTCACGCACCTGAACACCACTAGCGTGTCTCACCATCACGGCGAGAAAGATGACGCCGCACATCTCGCGGTTGTTGCTCTGCCACATGCAACAACAAAAGAAGAGGCTGCCGGTATTGTACGAGACGGTATCCGACACAAGCTGGCTTCACTACTGGCGATTCCAGTTGACAATATTGATCCTGCGAAGAGTGTTAGTAGCAACGGCGTGGACAGCTTAGTTGCTATGGAATTCCGAGCCTGGGTCGCCAAGGATCTTGGAGCTGATGTGCCCCTTTTGGACATCATGGGCACAGGAAGCTTGGCCGCGATTAGTGAAAAGGTCGTGAGTGTCAGTAAATTAGTACATGTGGAAAAATAGAGCCCCGCGTCGCGTTTTCCGTAGACCCGGTGGGAAGAATTGTCAAAATTTCAATTCCAATTTACCAATGGAGTTGCCCAGGATTAGTCAATAACAGATCTCATGCATACTTTAAAATGAATGATTGATGCTTATTTGATACTTGTAAAGGAAAGCCTTCCATTAAATAATATATCATCAATTATGCCTGACGCAATTCCAAATTGTTTCTCGTGAAGAAAATTGTCGCATTGAACACCTAAGACCAACTCCACATATATCCCACCATTATCTACAGACACTTGCAAATTTTCAGTTTCAAGCACTATTATACTGCACCTCACTAACCCCTTCCTCTTTGACAGCTGAAGTTGGGTGGAGTCTGACAAAGTCGTGCTCCAGCACAGCTGACACTCCGAAGCCCATGGTGATTACCATTGCAACAATCTCCTCCAATACACTCATGCACAAATAAATACTCTGGTTTCCTACCAGCACATCGAATGACCGCTTGTTCGAGTAGTTGCTGATAGCAGAGTAAATTATTCTGACCAACACAAATGGCATGGCAAGAATAACAGAGAGGAAAAGTTTCTTTTGAAACTTCAGCCTCCTTGTGCTAGGCTGAATGGCTAAGAAGGCGGTCGCGAGGACAAGAATCACAAAGACAGCGATGAATATCCCCATAGATGCTTTGGTAAGGTTTGTTGATTCGAGCTGGCCATTTACAGGACCGTTGTTAGTGCTGACACCTGCGATGCCGACAATAAGGCCGACAATGCCAAAGATGGACAATAGATTCAGACCCCTTGCAGGAATCTGTTCTTCGAGGTCACTAACATATTTTTCATTAGTATGGATCTAAAAACAAAGAAAGGAAAAGAAAAGCAAAAAAAAAGGCCATGTCACTCACATTTGTCTGAGGATTCCGACATAGATCAGCAGCAGAGGTGCAATCCCAATAAGCTCGCAGACCACCACTGCGGTTTCAACTTGAACAGAATCATGGTTGATTCTGACTATCCCCGCAATGCTGCCAGCAATACGGATGAGAGATAGAGTGACTGCTCTAAGCCAGATGCGAACCCCGACTCTCCATCCCGTTCGCTTCCAGATGAACAGGCCGGCGGCGAGAATGAATGGAAAGACAATGAGTTGCAGGATAGCAATCCCTGCCTTGTAATCCACCTTGCCCATAGTGACTTATATATGCGAGGGTGATGGTAATTAGGTAAAATGAAGTGATGAGGTGGACCGAAACAGTGTATAAGGGAAATAGAAGAACGGCTGTGGAAAACTAGTTCTGCTTGCAAACCTCGAGAACTCGTCTCCTTTTATGTCCAAAACACCAACTGTATGCGTCATGGTTGGATATGAAAATGCTTAATTTAGATACACAAGTCAGCCTCCTGCGAAAAAGGCTTGTGTCCTTCGGGAAAAGAACGCGATTACTGGTGGAGCATCTCAGATACCAAAAGGAGACTACTTCGCTCATGCACGGGATCCAGAATAGTCGGCTAATCCAATCGCACGGCTTCATGTGCCATCGCTCGGGTGTCTACGAAAAGGCGGGACCCGTTTTCTGCAGAATATACTGGATTTTAGAGAAAGGGGCTTAGAGAACGTCAAAACTAGGGGTCATGATCCCCAGGTAGCTCGCGTCTACTCTCGCCAAATCGCGAAATAAGCCATAACGGGAAAAGCGGGTTAAGAGATTTGGGGGCCATTCTTGTGGCTGTGGCCAATGGCTCCCGGGCATGGCGATCTGTGGTTGGCCCCCCCGGGGCTGCCAAAGAACAGGTGGGTCGCCTGGCAGTGCGGCTGGAACGCTGCTTAATTTAAGCTTCCGTATACTTAGTCGGCCAAATACCAGCCATGGAGTCAGATATTCTATCTTTGTCTATTGATCCTGTGGAAGTGGGAAAATAAAGAATATGTGTTCAAGCAGCTCGTCTCCAAGGAACTCATCTCCCGCTCGTGCCAGCGGTTCGAGGTCTTCGAGAAATTGCGCCAATTGTCGAGCCGTGAAGAGACGTGTAGGTGCTTCCCAATCGCAACATTTCTTTCTGCAACATATATTACTTAACCCCGTCCTTTCCACCTCTCATATTCCCATGTAATTGAGCCACCTTAGTCTAACATTGCCTTTTCCAGTGTGATAAGCAATTTCCACATTGCGGACAGTGTGTTCGCTTACGTGAAAAATGCCCTGGTTACCGAGATGAATGGGAGCTCATCTTCCGTGATCAGACCAATCATACCATAACAAGATCAAAGAGAAAAGTCGAAAGATCTTCGCCTGGTAAAAAGTCTCCATCTCCTACCAGTGGTCGATTGAGCCCGAGTCTTGAAGAAACAGGCGTCAATTACTTCCTCAATAACTTTGTTATTCCTGAGCGTGGATACCTCAACTATATCCCATATATTATCAACGCAGAAGATGAATGTCCCTGCTTGATAGCCAGTATGGCTGCAGTGGGTCTTATGGCGTTGGCTGGGCCTACACAACAGCCCGATCTAATAAACCGTGCCCATACCACATACTCAGAGGCCATCCATCACTTGAATACTGCATTGGCTTCACCAATAGAATCTGTCAAAGATCAGACCCTAATGTCAGCTATAACACTGGGGCTATTTGAACATATGTCCAATTTCGAGTCTTGGGCTCGACATGTACAGGGAGCAGCTGCCTTGGTAGTCGCACGAGGGAAGCGTCAGTTCCACAGTACTGCCACCATTCACATGTTCAACCAAGTTCGTGCAGACATGGTAGTTGTTTGCTTCTATACAAACAAGGCTTTTCCAGATGATCTTCTCGCCTTGCAGGAAGAGGCAAATTATCATCCCGATTCTTCGAGTTCATTCTACCAACTGGGAGTACTGGCGACTCGTTGTGTCAACCTCTGTTGGATGGTCCAGAACAATGAAGAAATAAATTGGTCTAATCTTTTGCATGAAGTTGACTCTATTGAACGAGGATTTCAGCGAATTACTCGAGTGCTTTCTGCAGATGAAGCGTATAAGGCTTTCCCGGCAATCAATAGCGATTGTTGTCTAGTCTACAATTCTCGGTTTGACATTTACAAGTCGAACTGGGGATTAAGGGTCTGGAATAGCTCAAGAAAGTTGCAACTTAAAGTCTACGAGGCAACTTGTGTTTTATTAAGCAAAGCTATAACGGGACAGCCCGTTCCACAAATCCAGGCCGATTTGAAGCAGCGGCTTCAAGAGACGTGGGAAAGGTTAGCAAAACTCGGAGATGATCTGGTTGCCACTGTTCCTCAGGCTCTTGGCCTTGTCTCCTCTGCAAATCGCCCCTCTGTAGATTCTTCGTTGCCGATTAGCGTGTCGGGTGGATACATGTTGACTTGGAGCTTGTACACTGCGGGGAAATCCTCGGTAATCAGTGGGAAGACACGGCAGTGGATCATCTGTTGCCTCGATTATATTGCGAAAGCTGCAGGCATTAAAATGGCTTCACAGCTGCTTGAAGATATTCGTGAATTAGACCAACTGGCTGGTCCAGACTCTTTGGTTAGTCTCTCGATCCCTTACTTCCGATAAATCGGATTTGTGTATTAGAATACCAAGGAAAAGCCTCTCGTTTTCGGCAAGAATTTAACATTTTTAAGGACTGGAATAATATCGATTTATGATTTCTATAAATATATAACGTGCATGCAGTAATTCTGTGCTGTTCAGTTTTGAAACTGGCGTGGCATCTCGCTTCCCTGGATAAGACTGGCACTAGTGAGGCTTGAGGTGGCTTGGCCCGACTTTGACGATCTCGGTCTTGCTTTGTTTTGCGCCGCCTTAAGTTATTCTTGCCTATACTTTGATGAGCTCATGAGTTTGGTATAACGTTTTTTGCGAGATTTGTACAGTGAGGTTTATTTACTAGGGAAAATCTCGCCTGCTAGCAAAGTCGATTTGTCACAGAGGTGCCAAGTAATACTGCCTTCATCTTTCCAAGTTTGCAATGGGTCTTTAAGATTCTGTAGATGACCAAAATTGTGCCTTGGTACATACCCTTTCATTTGTATTTGAACGTCATCAGGGACCTTCCACTGTATGTTCCTGCGTATGTTCAAATACAGATTTCAAAGCACAGCAGTCCCCCAAGATCCCTAACATTGATAATCCTGAATTCAATGCCTTCGGTTTCTGGCTTCCCCATGGGCTGGATGGCGAGGAAGGTGACCCCCAAATAAAATTGTGCCTTGCAAGGGGCGAGAAAATCCACCAGGCCTATCAGGCTGAGACTTGGGTCCAAGTGATAATGACCGGTTAGAAGTCTGACGACGTGAAGACATGGGGAAGAGTGACGGACAAGGGAGGATGGAAATGAGATAACGATTGGCGACAGATATGGGCTTTTAGCGTCCATTCTTATCAATGATATTTTTATCTTTTTTATATTCTATGATACTATGATTATATCTCCTAGTTACCCGAAATGACTCAAAGTAAAAATAATATAATGGTACCTTCAGTGGGGTGGCTAATCTGACTGGTAAGGACCAAGTATGTTTTTTGCCAAGCATCACCGACAACGTGATTGCACAACCGAGCATATCCCACGTGATTTGCGTCCGTGATACTTTATGCCTCGCGACGCTTAGCAAACATGTCGTCAATACTTGTCAACTTTTGCAAGTTCAACTCAAAAAAGAAAGCTGTCTTCGAGCTTGCTGTCTTTGATTTTCCTGACAAGCTCGGGACTCCCCGTAGCCGAGGCTTATTGGACAGATTTAACTTTATTCTGTGCCGCGATTTCGCTAATTTTGATAGCGCAAATATCCCCAGTGTCGTTTGCTCCTATAATTAGTGAGTTCCGTAAACCGGATGATATTTTTTTTTGATGTGATGATTGAGCTGCTGCTAGCCAGTCGCTTGCCAACACTCTAATGGAGCAAACCCCTAGAGACCACATGACCTGATCTTACCATCTGATGAGCATGGACCAGGTCTTGCTCGGAATAGTTTAGCGCTAGAGTGTATACAGGTGAATAGATGCAACGTGAGGCCACCACGCCATTGACAACTTCGAGATTTCCCAGTTTTGCTTAGAATATTGATTCATGGGTCAGAGTCTCCTCAGATGCATAAGTTCTTCAGCGTTAACGAGAGTTATGGGGTGGCTTGCAAGGTACATTTTATCTGGCGCACACGCCCTCATTTCCCGAGCGGGCCCGTGAACGAGCACGGAGTTAGCCAACCCTGCCAAGCCCAGGAGACCCTGATCCCTGCAGAATGCCATACTGACACCGGCTAAAATCCAGATGATTCGCTGACTCTCAGAGGAGCACATTTCCCATGCATTTTACTTCCCCTTGCTTTTCAAAATCAAATTCCATACACCGTACGACATATTTTCTGTCCTATTCCGCGGTTCCCCGTACTCCCCAACACATTTTCTCCCACTTCGACCCGATGTTCGGGAGTCATGGCGGGCCGACCGGCCAATCAGCGGGCGAGAGAGACAGTCCGATCGCAACGGTCTCCGCTTTCCGGAGTCAATCCTTGCCGAAATGCTTGTGTCGGAGCATGGAACTTGCCCGGATTTTTTACAAATTTCGACGCCAATCTCCACTGGAGTCCCCGCAATCCCATGTTTTGCGCGTGGGGGTTCACGGGGTTACTACCTCGGGGTTGGGGGTAGCAGCCGTATTTAAGAATCTGGGTTTTTTCCTCCCCGCCCCCGTGTTCTCTCCGGTGTGTGAATTCGGTCGTGTTACTTGAAATGGCTCACGATACTGAACGGGGCGACCATATCGAGGTCGATACCTCAAAGGAGAGGACTGAGAACCTCGAACATGTTGCAGACCAACCAAATCAGACTCCTATGCCCTATATCGACCCGGCTCGCCGCGCCGTTGTGGAGAAGAAGCTGAAGCGCAAGCTTGATGCACGATGCAGTGTGTTCGTCTTGATTTACATCATGAACTATCTTGATCGCAACAATATCTCGGCTGCCCGTCTGAAGGGTCTGCAGACAGATCTCAACCTCACCTACAACCAGTACTCGACTTGTCTGAGTATTCTCTATGTCGGGTACATTCTGATGCAAGTGCCATCGAACATGCTGATCAACCGCATCTCCCGGCCTTCAATCTACATTGCCGTTGCAATGACTCTCTGGGGTATCATCTCTACCCTATCTGGAAATGCCCGGAACTTTGGTGATATGGTGGCTATCCGTTTCCTGTTGGGCTTTGTCGAGGCTGCGTTCCTCCCTGGTGCCCTTCTCATCCTCTCCAAGTGGTATACCCGCAAGGAGCTGACCACCCGAAACGCCATCCTGTTCTGTGGTAACCTCATCTCAAATGCCTTCTCCTCTCTTGTGGCAGCTGGTGTTTTGTCCAACATGCAAGGCGTCCTTGGCCACGCTGCCTGGCGTTGGCTCTTCTGGATCGAGGGTTCCATCACCATCACCATTGCCATTTGTTCGGGTTTCGTTTTGCCAGACCTTCCTACCAACTCCAGCGGCTTTACCGAGGAAGAGCTTCTCGTTGCCCAGATCCGTATGGTTGAGGATGTTGGCGAGGCAGATACCGACGACGAGGAGCAAAGCCCGTTCGCTGGTCTTATCATGTCTCTGAAGGATTCCAAGATCTACCTCATGATGATCTCTTTCACAGCATACGTTGTCGGATTGTCTTTCAATGCTTTCTTCGTGAGTCACTCCCTCGATCTTCCCCACTTACTCGTGAGTGTCTTGACTAATGTTATCCTTGCAGCCCACTCTCACCGGTACTCTCGGATTCGGCTATGTTCCTACCTTGCTCATGAGTGCCCCTCCATGGGTTTTCGCTTGTCTTTTCTCTCTCGCTGTCGCCTGGAATGCCGATAGAACCCAGGAGAAGGTCAGTACTGCACTAGACCCACATATAATCCCTCAACTAACATGTTCCAGATCTGGCATATTTATGGACCGATCTTTATGGGTCTGGTGGGCTTCATCATTTGCATGTCAACCCAGAATGTAGCAGCTCGTTACGTCGCCCTGTTCCTCCAAGCAGGCTCGTACGCAGGATTCATCGTCTTCTACTCGTGGATCAGTAGCTCGTTCCCCAGGCCCCCAGCCAAGCGAGCTGTCGCTCTCGCTCTTATCAACGCGTTCAGTCAACTTGGTAACGTGGCTGGCTCATATGTGTGGGACCTCTCAGACAATGGCTATCGCAAGAGCTATGGCATCGTCACAGCTATGTACGGTGTTTGTGTTGTCGGGTTCTGGGCGTTCCGCATGATTCTTATCAACCTGAACAAGAAGCTTGCACATAACGAGACCGAATGGGATGCTGGACACCCTGACGAAGTTGGAAACGATATGATCATGGAAAATGCCGATGAGTCATTGCGTATGCGCAAGGGCTTCAGATATCTTGTATAGGCTGACATATTACATGTCTGTCTTATTTATAAATAAATGCTACATATTTGTGGCGGAGTGAATGCCAACAATGAAGAATTGATGAATGCAGATTATGACATTGTCCTTATTTGTTACCTCTATTTACAATCTAAACATTACCTAGGTAGCAGCTAAGCTTCCACAGCACTGCCACTTTTTCCGATCCAGTAGTGGATCTTATCTGGCCCAACTATGAATTTCCACAGCATATGAATAAACCCGTCAAACTCCGACGCATTGTACTCTGACAGGTATTCGCCCGGCTGCATTGATGGCACCAGTAAGGGTGTCTTGTCACGAGACAGCTCGAGCCATTTCGAAGCACTGTCAGCTTCCCACAGCCCGCGGCGTGCTGTTAACATGACGGCACCTGTACAGTCAGACCACCCTTGGACCATGAGCTGGTAAATGTTCAAGACCGTGTCAACGACCACTTGAGTGCGTCGGATGCTTTCAGTCAGCATCCATAAGCGCCATAGCTTTGTGGAGATTTCATATTGTCTATCAAAATGGTTTGTCGCTGAATCGAACACTTTTGCATCGAGATACCCTTCGTGTTGATATGTTTTTGCCATCTCACACGTTCGCGTTACCCAATGTCGGAGGGTTGGTATTTGTTTTTCTGCAGATGCTCGATATCGGATTGAGCCGTCAAATAAGCGGATGAATTCATAGACGAACAAGGCCTGCGTGCGGGCAAGATGATCAAGTAGACCTTCATATCCGCCTTTTTTAGGTATATCTTGAAGAACAAGTGAGGTCGCCCGCTCGTCAGCAATTTGAAGTATTGTTGGGGTCATCACTTTAGTGCGATTATTGTATGATGCTAAGGTCGTATACGCTTCTTGGAGGCACGGAGGCATACCATACTCATAAAGCCTGTGATGCATTATACTGCTGTGTCCATTCTTGACCCATGAGTCTAGTATATCTCTGATAGAATCGAGGAATGGCTCCAGTGAAGCAAAAGTTGTACAGACAGGGTCTTGGTTCTTATGTTGCCTGACCCAAGTCTCATCCTGAAGGAACCACGGTCTTTGGAATATCGGCCCAACCTGAGACGTGGCATTATCAGTTGGGAAATCCAGAAGCGGCGCCGACAATGATGGAATATATGGCATAATTTCATCAGCCAGAGAAACATCCAGATCTGTACCTGTAATTCCCGGCCAGTTCTCGAAATCAAAACTATCCCCCCATGTTTGCGTAGATGAGAATTCCTCAGATAAAGGGAGCTCTTGAGGAACTGTCTCTTCAACTGGACGATCTCTTCGCCGTCTCTTGGGTTGTGGCCATGCACAGTCCACATCTCTGTCCAGACATCTCTGGCATTCTGGGGCTTGCTTATCGCATCTGCGCTTGGAACTTGCGCAAGGGATGCATGCTTTTTGTCGAGGAGCCACGGCCATCAGAACTAAAACATGCGAAATTATTACAAGTCCTATCGCCCACGATCTTGACTCGGTGATTTTGACAAGTTCGTGGCCCACCGTCTAACGTTACGGGGTGGTGATGTGTCGCTGACAAATTCGTTCTGGAAGCGCCAAGACTCGCCTCAAATGGAGAGAAATCCAAGTGAGTGCAATCCGGACGACAGCCATCGCAGCATTACTTGCAGCGACGACAGGTGTCGCACGCTAGTTGTGCCTTGGTCCCCCGTGTAGTTAGAATGATGGTATTTCGTGATATTTCTAAAGCCTATGACAAGTTTGAAGGAAGGCAGCCAGTGGGATGTTACGAGTTGTTACAAGTAGATCGTGGTTTCCTGAGGCAATGAAGTGGCCATCTCCAACAACGGGAAAAAGAAATCCGTGAACTAGAAGAATATCCTCCGGTAAACTTCAACAATGCACTCGTGATTCTATAATATTATCAAAATAGTCAAAGGAACCTAGCGGCAGCCTCTCAGGGCTCATTCCCCGGGATACACGGTATTGCCCTGCCGGCGGATCTCATCCATAATCTCCATAACGTGTATCGTCTCTGCCCAAGGCATAATACGACTTTCCTTCCGTCCCTCCAAGACGTCCAGAGCCGTATTTTCAGCTTCCCAAACAAACCCACGACCAACTGGTGGGAAATCATATTTCTTCCCTTTGGCAGCCTCCCGGGGGTACAAGCAACGATCCGCATCCCCCCCAGGCAGTTTACCCCACACAGTGAAAGATTCCGGCGCAGAGGGAGTCCGGCCTTGGACCTCAATATGGCCATTTGTGCCGTGAATCACCGAGAAAACTTCACCGGGCGGACCCTGGGCTTTTGTTGTTGAGGTTGCGATACCCTGCCGTCCTGTCGCGGGGTACTGGAGGATCGCGCTAGAGACAATTTCGATTCCCTCCTCGTGGGTTTGGCTGGCTGCTATCCGCGGCATCTCAGCATGGCCGGGCTCGTATCCCTCAAGAGCCAGTGTCACCCAGGTGAGTGCGTAGACGCCGACATCAAGAAGCGAGCCTGCTCCAAGGGTGGGATCCTTGTATCGCGAAGTGGGCGGCAGGGTCGGGATATCGATCTCAACTGCAAAGTCGCCAAATACTCGAACAACGTCCCCGATGATCTTCTCTTGGTGCAGGAGGCGTCTTAGTTCTTGGTACAAGGGGCGATGTCTTAACCACATAGCCTCGGCTACATAGACGTTCTTCGCTTTGGCAGCTTCAAAAATCTCTTTAGTCTGCTTGGTGTTTACTGTGAAAGCTTTTTCACATAATACGTTCTTGCCAGCAGCAATGGCATCCATGCAGTTACGGTAGTGATGTCCGTGGGGGGTCCCAATATAGACCACATCCACGTTAGGATCATTGTAGACCCCTTCATAAGAATCGTAGATCTGCGGCTTTTGATCCGGACAATACTTTTTCACGAATTCCTCGCCTTTTTCTATCCTTGACGAGCCAATGGCTTGAATAACTGCATTGACCTTCGCGTCCGCTCTCTTTAAAAGGGCATCTTCCACAAACCAAGATGAAATCATGCCAGTGGCTTGAATGATGTTAGCTTTACTTGAAGAAGAGTAAATTGGCTGAAGAACTCACCGACGATACCCCAGCGGATAGTCGGCAAATCAGACATTTTGGCTTATGCGTCCTCTTCCAATCGCAATGAGTTGAGTGGTCCCAGATGTGAGATAAAAAGGGTTGTCGGCTTTAGATACTGAAAAACGCACTTCTTCTACACCCGCCTGGAGCAAGATTCAAGATAGTTTAAACTAGGATTAATCTCCCCTTAAGTTGGATTATTATCCGTGTCGGAGCATTACCCAAGCCGGAAACTATAATCCGCTTGTTGGATCGTTAAGGTGGGGTTCTCCGCAGACAGCGGTAATAAATACCCTAAATGGCTTTCTCCATTCACATCTTCCTTTCAAGTTTGTTCGTGAAGCTCGGTATAGAGAAGAGATTCACGGATGTTTCCCGTACAAAGAGGTTGGATTTCAATATTTAAAATTCGCATTCATTTTCATATCGTTGTCATGCATCATTGGACTCTCTTCCGTGATGACCAAGATGGTCATGCATTTGTCCACGTCTCAATAGATCTGGATATGTAATGTAATATTTGCGGCTCAAACACGCCAACGCATCTATATGTGGTCAGGTTATGAGCGAATCATATCTCAGGAATAAGTTAGCGGGCGATCTGGCTCCTATAAGTCGTTGTCTCAATGCTAACAATGGCTCTCGCTGACGGGAAGTTCTCGGCGAAGGTTCAGGTGGAAAGTGTATGGTCACGAGTACTGATGGTCAAGATCACTTCAGTTGCCAGGATATTACAGGGCTCTATATATTAAAGCAGGAAATATTATCTTTGCAGGGTGCCCCTAGTAGAGGATCACACCTATACTATTTTCAAGGTTAGAATGGGGCATTTCGGGTAATAATACGCGTTGGAGTGCTTTATCTGACAACATGCGGGGATGGAGGGATCCACAAGTATGGCGACTTCGAGAATACAGTAGCGGAATCCCCATTCTGATTAGCCCTGCGGACTCTTCAATTCTTTTTGATGACTCTCGTTGTCCGGAATTAGGGGATAAGTTTACTCTTTCGGCGAATAGGTCAATTCTTTCCGTGCTGCCTGGCCCCAGTCACCCAATCATTTAAAGTCACACTCCCCGTCTCTATCAGACCCCAGACCCTCCAATTATGGCGCCTCTACAACCTAAGAAGCTCCAGATCGGGGTTGTGGGTATTGGTCGTATGGGAAGACGCCATGCCCTGAACGTCCTCAACTTGGCTCCGCGAGCGGATCTGCTCTGCGCTTGCTCTCCTGCCCCAGGCGACCTCGAATGGGCGAAAGACGCGATAGTGCCCTATGGTGCGAAGGTCACTGCTACTTTCGAAGAAATGATAGAAATTCCAGGCTTGGAGGCCGTTATCATTGCTTCAGCGACTGCGCTGCATGCAAGTCAAACTCGGATTGCTTTAGAGCGAGGAATCCACGTCCTTTGCGAAAAGCCTGTCACATTCAGCTTGCAAGAAGTATGAACCCCCCGCCTCACATTTCCAACGGACTGCTTTCTAACTATTTCCAGCTTCAAGAAGTTGTGGACCAAGCGCGTGCCAAGCCCGAAACTAAAGTGATGGTTGGCTTTACTCGACGTTTTGATGACAGTTACAAAGACGCGCGAGAGAAGATCCAAACAGGTCAAATTGGACAACCAGTCGTATTTCGCTCTCATGGAATCGAGAACTTTGATGATAGCGGCTTCTTCATCAATTACGCCCGGGTCAGTGGTGGTATCTTCGTAGATAGCACTATTCACGATATTGATTTGGCTTTATCATTCTTCGGAGAGGACATTCAGCCGAAGAAATTATGGGCCACGGGTGTTGTCGTGAAGCACCATGAAATGGAAGAGTTCCATGACTCTGATAATGCGGTTGGCGTAGTCGAGTTTTGGGGAGGCAAGATCGCCCATTTTTATCATTCTCGAACGGGCAGCTCGGGCTACGACAACACGACAGACATTTTTGGCACGGAAGGAAGGCTCACGATCAACTCTAACGCACGAAAGAATCGTGTCGAGATCACTGGCCCCCATGGTGTGAGAAATGATACGCACGAAGGATGGATCGATCGATATGAATCGGCCTTCGTCACCGAGGTCAATGATTTCACAACCGCGATTCTTGACAATAATGAACTCCCCATGAAGTTAGACTCAGCATTGACGTCTCTGAAGATTGCGCTAGCTTTGCAGGAGAGTTTGGTATCCGGTCATCCCATTAAGTTTGATCAGCAGGGAGAGAGAATTCCGATACCCACTCCAGCGTTATAAGATAGATTAGTTAGGTTCGAGATAGAGATATGAGCTACGTTCCCCAACATCTGTATCTGCATGTACCTTCCAAGGTTTCTACGTATTTGCAAATACATACGACGTAGTATGTAATGATTTATTCACTCTTCTTCACAATCATCCACAACTATGTACATCTCCAGCGAATCTAGTAAGCATGGCTCCTCTTTTGATACTTAGGTTGATCAACAGCCTCGATTTCACCCAAAGCAGTTAGCACAGGAGTTGTGGAAACAAGATCAAGTCCATCCAGCTTAGCTCCACTCTTGTCTTGAGCCCAGAGGCTCACAGCAATCCAGTTTGTACCGTGATAGTTCAAAATGCCTTCTGGGACAGGGTAGCTGGTTTGTGGGCCAACATTGTTCACATACTTGCCGTATTGGTATCCATTTACGAAGAGTTGAACACGATATGGCGACGCTGACGCGCTCGAGTTGCTGAAGTCGAAGTACAAGGGAATATCCCAACCCTTGGGCAAGTCAAGGTCAAAGCTTGCACTATAAAATTGGACGCCTGGTTGCGACACTCCAGTGAAGGGGCTGCTGGCATTCCAGCCCTGGCTTGGCGGCTCAGGCTGATGAAAACCTTGACGTTCAGCATACAGACCACCTTCGTTCAGTGGGCCGCGGACAAGATCTTGGTAATCTTCACCCCCAAGGTTCCCTGTCAATTTCCAAGTGATAGAATCAGCAGATCTACCCGAGAGGTCATAGTCCAGAATACCACGAGGATCCTTCGTTCCTTCGGAGCCAGGGCCTCCATTTTCATCAAGGCCCATGTTGTCAATGACAATGGTCAGCACGTATGTCTGACCTGCCTGGAGTGTCGGAAGCTCGTAAGTGGAGTTATAATCCTGGTATGCACCACTGCCGACCCAGGAACCGATGTATGTGGAATTAATCCAAGCAGAATTACCAAATGCCAGACCTCCTTCGGTGTGGAAAGCAAAGCTCGTCTCATTGCCCGCTGCGACAAAGGATCCACGGTAAATAAGGGCTCCAGTGCTGTATCCATAATCGGTTGACAGCAATGAGGTTGGGGTCTTAATTGGATTGGCACTATTGTTAGTATAGGGATGGTCGGCAGCGGTCCAAGCCGAGTCATCGTAGGAGCTCTGGATCTCAGGCAACGTATCGATTGACTTCCATTTCAAGTCCTTGAGAGAAGGCAGCTTGAATTCCGGGGCAGTGTAACTGATGCGGGCAGACAATATGCCATTCTTATCGACCTTGGTATCAACAGTCTTGCCGTTGAGAACAATATTCTTAGCTTTTGATGGAGCTCCAATAACTTCAATCGATGTAGTGGCATTGAAGTCCGCACTAATGTGCAGGTCACTTCCTTGTAAGGAGGCGGTGCGAACTAGGTAGCCAGCCTTGATGATTATAGACGAGGCAGTGGACTCTTGAGAGCTGAAGCTAGTAGTTGACTCGTTCGCAGACAGCTCTGGGACCCAGTAGTTGAATGCAGAGTTTCGATCTATTCATGGTAAGTCATCTAGAATTAAAATAGAAGGAGGTTACCAGTTCAGCTTACCGAGTAGAATAATCTTCAAGTCGTCTACTTGAACGATTCGACGACTTGATGCTACATCCCAGCCGATGACAAGTGCCTTACCCACTTTCTTAGAAGTGATCCCGGATGATGAGCCTTCTACCACAGAGGATTTTGACGCTCCGGATACGGCGATCTCATGGTGTTCATCTGATCCACCATAAAGAACGAGAATCTTTCCACTCTCAGTCTTTTTCCAAGTGAAGATTTCACCAGTCGAGTAAAGGATGTTCGTTCCTGCCACGTCATAGTCCACGACATGAATCTTTGAGTCACGGCCATCAAGTGTGAGCTTTCCTCCAAGCTGAGGAATCGACAGTTTACCAGCACTAGTTGGTAGATTGAGGGTGTACTGGACGGATTCCCGGCTAGAATAGTCAGAGTGGCGAACGACAAAGAAGGATGAAGCCGAGCTATTACTACCAAGCAGAGCTGTAACAGTGATTCCAGAAGTGCTTGAGTATGTACCATTTGTAGCATTTCCAGGAGTTGTCAACAGATAGTCAGGAGAGACTTTCATGAAATTTCCAAGAAGCTTGAGCTCGCTGTACTTCTCGCGAGTGATATTACGAGACTCAGAGATAGATGCACCGTAGTCGTAGGAAGTGTAGCCTCCCGGGTGACCAAGATTACCCCAGTTTGTGCCACCAAAAATCTAGAATTGTCAGTAAAAAAATACAGCGTTTGACGCTTTTTTGACATACCATGTAAAGATTCAGGAACGCTACGCGGAAGCTGAAGTTGTTCTTATAGAATACCCGCACAAACTCATTGTTGAGAAGCTCTGCACAGGCATCGAACCCACTTCCGCCCCATGGATCAAAGGAGCCACCTTGGAACTACAAAGAATTAGTAAGTTTCATTCTGTGTCTACTCCGATTTTCTTACCTCGACGATAGAGAACGGCGTTGTAGGACTCTGTTCCTCATGGTCGGTCCAATAATCAGACGGAAGGTCACCGCTTGGCCATACTGTAGGGTTAGAGCAATCAAAGCCAAGAGGGTAGCCATCGTGACCATAAATATCGACTGCGCCCTCTCCAGTCCCAGGTGCATTGTGCCCGTCTTCGTGGGCATCGTTACTAATCAGGGGGACGACAATACCAGCGTCGCGAGCCTGGTCCTCAACATATTGCATGTAGGCACCATCTGGGAAATTGTCGACACCACAACAAGCACTTGTATACTCATTTTCGGGCTGGTAAAGGATAATTGGACCTCCATTCGTGATTTGGGCCTTTGCAATTATGGCAGCGGTATTGGCAACATAGCTGAGACTAAAATTAGCATAGAACGAGATATCCCCATAATTTCAAGTTCATACTTGTCAGTCGACTTTAGGTATGCTTCGCTACTCGTCCGCAGGGTGCCATTGACTCGTGCGAGCCATCCAGGGAAGCCACCTCCTGAGACTTCGGCATTGATGTAAGGACCGGGACGAGCAAGAAGGTAGATTCCAGCTTCCTTGGCAGCATCGAAAAACGGCTCCAAGTCGAAAATGCCTTCAGCTCGATAATGTCCTGGATTTCCCTCTAATAAAGCCCAGTTCACATAGAAAGATACGCAGTTAAAGCCTAGCGCTTTGACTTTCTGGAAAATATCAATCCACAAGGATGGCACTGGTAAACTAATAATTCAGAATAGGTCAATCCTATAATTCCAAATGCAGGGTTTATTAGGCATACCGGAAGGGATGAACTTCACCACTGAATACCATAAGTCGCTCTCCATTGACAAACAACGACTTGTCATCCCAGGTGACCTATTCACAGAGCAATCAGCATACAAAAGCTGTGCGGAGGGCAATGCCACATACATGTTTCTGCAACGCAGCTCGTTTCTCAGGATCCGGGTGCTCCGTAATTGTAAAGCCATTGAGCTTATGGGAGATTGCTGCACCAGCAGCCTGAGCTGCCAGTACAGCCAACGCCCATGTAGAAGAAAGCTTCATCGGGCCCAAGGTCAAGCGGATACGGCAGAGTTCGATAGTGTTGAAGCTTCCCCAGGGCCTCGAGGCAAGGGATCAACGCAGCTCATATATGCAGTTGCATCGGGGCGACGATCGACAAGCGAATCAAACAAGCTCTAGTCGTCGATTCGGAAGATTGAATGCCGACGCGCTCTTCCTCGCATTCTTCCATCAGGCTGGCCTTAGCCGGGAAGACTTGTTCGGCACCATGCAGCTAGTACTGCATTTCGTCATGTCGCTTTTGAATGGGGGCAAGCGAGAGGCGTGCCCAATAGTCGACTGTCGATGGCCCCGTTCATGCACAGCTCAGAGGTACCGTGGTAAACTAGTCGAGTGCCGATCCCCCAGCTTGTCTGTGCGCTCGTTCCCCGCAGTTTTTCCGCTTCTAAGATTCTGGCTGCAAGGCCCGTCTGATGCAAGAATTCTTCCAATTAGCTGTTCTTCCTGTGGGATGGAGGTGATTCCAGGGGACTTCCAGTCGAGCTGGTAATTAGCGTAGGTAGACCAACGAGAGGATCGACCTCTTCCTCGTAATCTTCGAACGGAGCTACAATCAGGTCTACAAGAAACCCTTGAATTTTTCCAACGATATGTAATATATATCCACTGTATAAACGGAATGGACAGAGGGCCTATGCTCTCTGATTTCTCGAAGCGAGTACCTGCGGGGAAATTCATCGGGGTAATTACATCCAAATTAACCGTCGCCGATGTTTCTCCGAAGAGGCATCTCATGGTGTAGATCGCACGGGGTTTACCTAGGTAGGCGGAATTCAAGGAACATGGTGCTCAAACTTTCGGTAAAATATGATAAGCTTCTAGGGAGAGAATCTGGATTGTCGAAACAGTAAATATATAGATTGCTTTTTGATACATTCGACACGTATCCATGCCCTCGGAGTAAACTAATTCGTAAAATCTTTGACTCGTCCAAGCGCTCGTCAAAACTTAGACTGTGGTATTGAACCGGTCCTCTTCATCTCCGGCCTTGGTGTAGGTTTCTCGGGAGTCCACATACTGCTGCTCGTCCTCTCCTAATGCTGCGTTTTCATGCATCAGGGCGACATCCTCGGCATTGGCGGTCGACACAGCGGGTGTCTCCTGGGCAGGCGTGCTAACACCAGAGGTTCCTGAAGCATTGGCCTTGTTCTGTTTGCTATGGGTCGTGTTAATGAGAGGGGTGCTATCATTGAAGATACGGAGCAGCATGGCCCGACGATCCTCCTTGGGAAGCATGAGGTTCAAAGAGTGAAGAGACCGCCACAAAGGCAGCACCATGCGTTCACTATAGATAGAATGTTAGTCTCAAACGTCTTAAGGGACGATTGAATATTAGAAGCATTGAGAGTTTGACATACCTCAGACCATCTTCTTGGCCGTTTGGCTCAACACGCAAAATGCTGCAACCCATGGGGATATCCTTGACTCGCTCGCCAATCTCACCAAGACTCTTCCATCCATCATCGTTGACCTTAGGGAACATCTCAATGAGAAGTCTGCGCAATGTCTCTCTAGCGGTAAGGATGACAGATCGTGCCTCGCCAACCCAAGGCTCAGTGATCTTGAGTCCATCTGTCTGGATACGCCAGCGGCAAACATTCTCGCGCTGGGCGTCCTGCTTAACAAACATCTTCACACCACAATGAACAAACTTCATACCAGACCCCTCATTTTGAGTGAGAATATCGCGTGCAAGGGGGCTAGTGTAGTAGATTGTCTTGTGGGGCACACCCTCTGCATTGCGGACCATAAAGCGATCACGGGGGAATCGTTCGGACAGCTGATAGAAATCAAAGATTGGCCCCAGCTCTTCTTGGTTAGGGTCCAAGTATTTGTATGGATCTTCCTGCTGGCCACCCTTCTTCTTAACCTTGCCCGGGAAGCCCGATGAGGGCTGAGCAGGAGCAGGAGCAGCGGGTGTTTCAACGCCCTCGGCCTTCGCGGCTGGAGTAGGGTCATGGACTGGACGGTCGCCAATCAAAGCCTCGTTTCCATCCTCGAGTCTAATACGTTTGGCTGGTATCTCTTCCTCTAGATCTTCATTGTCGCGCTTAGCAGATACGGTGGCCTCGGAGGCATCCAAAGTAGCAGAGTATGGTGGCTTGTGCGAGGCCTCGGCAACAGACTCGTTCTTTGCAAGCTCTTCCTGGACCCCTGGGTCGGGGACAACAATGTTATCCAAGGATTGCAGCTTCGCTTGGGGATCAGTTTCTTCCTTCTTGCGAGAGTCAAGCTCTGCTGTCAGAGCAGCGACGGGTGCTGCTCGAGGAATGACAGTTGAGTTGTCTTCTGGCTTGGCGCGAATTTCAGAAATCTTTTCCAAGACGGTAATGAAGAAGCCACCGGTATCCTGCTGGTGAGGATAGATACGCATACAGCGCTCAAGTGGAAGATCGGCCCCCTCGCCAAGAGGGGGGAACATGCCCTCAGAAAGTCTGAAGAGCCCCTCGATGCCCTGCTGTTCCTTGTGCTCCTCAACCTCCTTCCAGCTGCTGAAGATGCGACCTTCACGATCCATGACCTTCCAGTTCTTCAAACCAGGTGCCCGCTTCAGCCCAGGCAATTCCTGGCTACAATCAATGATCTTTACATTTGCGGAGCCGCCACAGCGTGCGATAGCACTGGCAATAACCGACTCGTTTTCGACAGGGTTCATACTACAGGTAGAATAGACGACACGTCCACCGACCTTGAGCATTTGCAAGGCACGAACCAAAATGCGAGCCTGTGTAAGATGGAGGCCAAGTGCATTCGAGGGATTCCACTCCTTCCAAACATTGTAATTCTTGCGAGCAGTACCATCGCCGGAGCAAGGAACATCAGCCAGAATACGATCGAACTTCAAGTAACGAGGTTTCTGCTTGCCCTCGGCATTTGGGAGAGGGGGCAGTTTGATAGACGGGTACATGGTAGCGTCGTGATTCGTCACGATCAAGTTGGGTGAGCTCAATCGCTTCATCTGGTGGATAAGGAGATGCGACCGCTTGTAATCGCTGTCGTTGGCAATTAAGAGACCAGTAGTTCGGCCATCATCACTCAAGCCCTCGGGACCTTCGGGCTCAGGGCCAAGAGTACCCTCCTTAGCTTTCTGTGCAACATGCCGGATCGAATCTTCCTCTCCAGTGTGGACCATCTCCATTAGCTGGCAAGACTTGCTTCCAGGGGCAGCACACATGTCAAGGACGGTCATGCCGGGGCGGACGTCAATCACCAAAGGAGGAATCATGCTGACAATTTCCTGGCGACTGATGTTTCCGACCTCTGTCTCGGCGACTAGGAACTTCTGGAAGGAAGAGAATGGTGCATGGCGTCGGATGACGTTCTTTGGGGTAGTCATCTGCCAGGCGAGCTGGTCTGGGTACCAAGAGACTGGGCGCGGTGGCTCAACGAACTCGCCCTCATACTGAATGGATGTAATCTTGGGGATGTAGAAATTCTTGAGGCGCTCTTGGACGGCGAGAGCATGGCTGTGTTGAGATACTGCAATTAGCTTCTATTCAATTTTTGCAATCGTTTAGGTCCCAAGTGGGATGCGAACTGAAAAAACTTACCCACGAGAACCAGTGAAACGGAAACTATTGGGCAGATCGCGCTTAAGCGCGGCCCAGAACTCCTCTCTCTCTGCTTCTGGGATAAACTCAGGTTCGTTATAGTAACGCTCAAGCTTCTCGTTGCCTTTGGTAAGGTTCTCTTGCCAATTGTCGCGCGAACGACCGCCGCCGCGGTTACCACCTCTGTTGAACTGTTTTTCGAACTAATTAGAGATCCAATTCACTCAAATTCAGATGGTTTCCATCAAACGTACCTTCTTGCCACCCCGTTTACCCATTTTGACAGTTATGCAGCTGGCAATGCAGGCGAATTCGGTTCAGAAAAACTCGCGGAGATCATGCATCGGATAAGGTAATCGTCGCAGTCTCAGTGGCAGAAACCGACCGCCTGCTAAAATGGTCAATTTCGTTTTAGAAATCGAGATCCGAAAGTAGACGACGTTTGGAAACAGACTACGTTCTCAAGGAAGAAAGCTATATGTACGAGAAATTTTGATTGAGGCGCACTTCACAACAAGAGAAACAAAAGAGATAGTTTGGTCTGCCACCTCGGCGGCAGACTGTATAGTCTACTATGTCAAACCATTAATTGCTATTTCACACACAAATCGGGGTCTAAACAGTAACCCAAGGCAATGACTGATAGTACATTCAAACTACAACCTCGCACGTCGGGTCCAAGCCCAGACGTTGCTATAGGTTGTCTTTCACACGCAACTTAATTGCGACCAGCTTAGGACAGGTTGCGGCTCATGT
>KZ119115.1:5542-35165 GCA_002153405.1 Mycosphaerella populi pn0402
TCGAGGGGATGATCTGGTTCTTCCTGCCAGCTTCGCTCGTCATCACCAATGACATTTTCGCTTATGTTTGCGGTATCACATTTGGTCGCACCCAACTCATCCAGCTGTCGCCGAAAAAGACCGTCGAAGGTTTCATTGGTGCATGGATTTGTACCATCATTTTCGGCTACTTCATGACCAACCTTTTGATGCGCTATAAGTACTTCACATGCCCAGTCAATGACCTTGGCTCCAATGTTTTGACTGGTCTTGAGTGCATTCCAAACCCAGCCTTCGTGCCTCAACCCTACTCTCTTGAGTGGATCGGCTTGGATAAGATCTTCTTCATTGAGCCTATGCAGTTCCACATCTTGGCCTTCGCTACTTTCGCATCCCTCATTGCCCCATTTGGTGGATTCTTCGCATCTGGTCTGAAGCGCACCTTCAATGTCAAGGACTTTGGCGAGTCTATTCCCGGCCATGGTGGTATCACTGACCGCATGGATTGCCAATTCATCATGGGTTTCTTTGCTTTCATGTACTATCACAGCTTTATCGCCATCTACCGAGCTACCGTTGGCGACATCATTGAGGCTGCTATCAACGGCTTGACTGTCGACGAGCAATTCGAAGTTGTTCGCGGTCTTGGCAAATATCTGTACAACCAGGGCGCAGTTCCAGAAACAGTATGTGATCTTTAATGTGCTTAAATTCTCATTTGGCTAAATCTTCTAGATTTTGGATTGTCTTGCCACCGAGCTAAAGCGTCGATGAGCACGAGTCACCTCCCTCTTATCCCCTAAAAAGCATTTACGACAACTTATTTCTACATTCTTCCACCCTTGTAATTCAAACCTGAGAACCAAATAAACCTCAATTTCACACCTGGCCGACTCATTTGATGGACGCACTATATCCATCTTCTTCTCTACGTGCCTTCGGGGAGCGCCTCACCCAGTCTCCGAAGCAATATGAATATTCTTGGTTCTCTCCTGCATGATATGATAATTATCTTTCTCCGCGTCTGCCTCTGCCTTCAACACGGCCCGAATTTTCCATTTGATAATCGAGATGAGCAACCAGTACGCCCGAATCAAAGGAATCCATGAGCCCTGCTCCGTCTTGAGGCACAGCAATGATTTTTTGCCCCCATTCACGGCTGTTTTCTCTTATTTTTGTCCTGCCTGGGCTTATTATCTGTCCAGTTCATGTTCTGCCTAATGGCTTAGAGTTCAATTTGGCTCTCCCCTTTTTTTGATGAAAAAGCTTCAACTGCTTGCCGTGGGTGCTGATGAGGGCACAAGCTTCTGCGCTAGGAAGAAATCACCAAGCTCATTGATCTGAAACATGAGTTGAGAATGGCCTAGCTTGTAATTTGTACATAATTTGCAATGCAACTTTTGAAGCTGACTTGAGTCGTGCGTGCTACGTAGAATGCACATAGAATGTACATAATCAGCTTGTTCGAATATATGTGAATAGGAATGTACGGGCCCAGGCTATTTTCTCAACTTGAGCAATTTAGTTACTGTACTAATAAGGAGTCTATTACATGGTCAAATAATTGTATTCGTAAATTCTCAATAAAGTAGGGTATCATAATCGTCCAGTTGCAAGATTTTTCCCATAAGCAGGCCCGTTGCTTTCAAGTCCCATATCGAAACGCGATAAAAAATGAAGCAGGATAAACAGACTGATTTTGGCAATCTACTCCTCGACCTCATGCTCTTCCGTCTCCAGAGCGAAGTATTTCAATACTTGTGAACTCTCTTCCTCCGCCTGGGCAGGGTCGAACATAAAGCGTACAGCAGCCTCCTTGCCCTTCTCGGCCTGGTAACGCTCGCCGCTAGCAGCAACAGGCATCAATGGGTGATGGGGACGCTGAGAATTGACAGGGACGTTATCTCCCCAAGCAGTGTACCGGGGGTACTTGTTCTCACTGGCTTCTTGGTTGAGTGGGATGCGGACATTCAGAAAACGGTCCGCTGGGAAATTGTGGCCGATACTGGTGGCCGCACGATTGTGAGTGTACATCTCCAAAAGATCAAAGAGAGTTTCTATTTTTGTCAGTATGCCGTGGGGTATGGAGAACTTGGCTACTGTGACTCACCCATTATTTCTTCGCGAGAGGTGTACCAGCGAGCATACTCGGTTTTGGACTCCATCTCGTCAGAGCGCTGGTTCATTAAACGTCCTGCGAGCTCAAGAGAGGCAAATGCCATGGTTGATGTGGTCTGTTTGAGTGGAATATAGGTTCGATAAGTGTCCAGCAGGATCTTGTAAGCCAGAAGCATGAGGTCGTTAGAAACATGGAAGAGTTTGGTCATCTTGAACATCTTCTTTTGCGGATGACGAGTGCGGAAATCGAAACCGGATGCTTCGAGCATGAGTCTCTCTAGTCCAATTAGAGCACGTGAGCTATTTTCGAAGTACTGGTGCACATTGGTCAGTAAAGACTGTTTAAGCTTCCACAAGACCATAACATACTGGGTCATCAGCAGACAGGTGATCTCCCTGGGACTGCTTGAGATTATAAGCCGCACAGACAATATCACGAGATTTTTTCAGTGTATCTTCGGTCTTGCAAGCTGTGAAAAGAGCCGCAGCCGCAGCATCCTATCTCGAGTCAGAAAGGGAACATGAAATGGGAGCAAAGTTAGTACCGTAAGAGTGTACTCATTGTCCGGGTGCATAAGCCGGAAACGGTGAAAGAACATGACTGCAGTATCATAAGTGCGTACAGGCCTGAATCCCGCATTAGAATGTGATGTATTTGTTTTCCCTGCTGTCAAGGGCAGCTTTGATATCAAAACGTACAACTTGAGCTCCTTGCGGACCTTGTCTATCCAGCTGACTCCTTGCAAACGAGTGTTTTCCTCACGAGTCGGATCTACTCCAAGAGATCGAATGCAGTTTTGGATGACCTGCTCAGACATGTAAGGCTTAGCCACCTTGACAAAGGATGGATGAATAGCTGGAGGCAGCGGTGGAGTCGCCTGCCCCGGCGGGGCAGGACGGCTGATACGCCCTTCGAGTGGCATGTCCCAGCTTGGGGGATGAACAGTTCGAGAAGCGTATCGCAGATCTTCCTCGCTGGTCGGAGACAAAGGCGACTGGCCTTCAGGCTCCTCCGGACGAGTGATTCGCTCAAACAGATCGCGATCCATTATGTAATCCGCATCAATATTCTTCCGAACTGTGAAATAACAAATGTGAAGGGAAAAAGTGGATAGGAATACTCGTACGCGATGGCAGGTGGGATTAAAACATGAAAAGAATGAATTGAGAGAAGGTGTTTACAGTTGAAAAGATCGTGCGTGGTTGGCCAGGCAGTCCCCCGCAAACTGAAGAAAGATTCACGGCACACCTCGTCCAGCACGGGTTGCCTTTGCCAATTCACTCTGAGCGACATTGTCTGCATATCTTTTGTAAATAGGCAGGTAGTGCTCGCGTTCGCTCAGAGTGTTTCTGACAGAGTCTCTCGACTCTATTGCTTTGATCCATTTTCTCCACCTGCTCCATGTCAACTCATCATCCCCACCTGCTCCCTCAGCGGGGATTCCTAGGCCGCCTTTAAAGTAGTCAAATACCCACAGTCGTACTGCCCATGGTGCCAGAACAAGGTCAGTCAGACTAATTTCAGAGCCTAGAAAAAATGGTCCCTCTTGATGAGCCTCCTGGATCCAAGCCTTCAGGTGGCCCAGGAAATCCTGCCTAGCATGATCTAGTCTCAACTCATGTTCCGCAGCCTCTGCTTCATTCGATTGAAACTGTAGAAATCGATGAAATGAGGGTATAATCCGAGATGTTACATAGTCTATCCAGATTCTTGCTCGAGCTCGCTCATACGGATCGTTCGGTAGGAAGGCCGGGCTATGATCCGGATAGGCTTCTTCAATGTATTCCAGGATAACAGTAGATTCGAAAAGAGGTCTCGGTGGATCTGTCGGGCACGACAAAGTTGGAACCAGGCCTCGAGGATTAAGTGAAATGAGCGACTCTGGCTTGTTGTACGGGTTGACCTCGATATACTGATATGGAATCTGTTTCTCCTCCAATGCAAGCCAGACCCGCTGGACTAGAAACTGTCAGTAGGTCGTCTTGAATAAAAGTAAAGTTGAACAATATGAATTTGATGCCGTACCAAAGCTTGCTCAGTCAGTATTATGCCTTGGCACCGCTTTGGGGGGAGCACTCACGGGCAAAACCACCCAGAATACAGCTTTAGTGGTTGCTCAGCGCGGTGCTTGTCGACTAAAACCTTGGCAGCCCCACTAGCTTCAGGATGGAGATCAGCATCTGGATGAGCAGGCATTTTGAGAGAAGTTTTTAGGATGTTCCAAGCGCAACGTGTAGAGCGGGGTGGCTCAGGTTGCGGAGAAACAGACTATTTATCACGCATAAAATACGATGACATCATTCGGATCAAGATCTCGCAATAAATCAGAGCTTCAGATTTGCGATTTTTAAATCAGTCCGCGTGAATGCTTTCGAGCGTTACTTGAAATGGTGGCCGTTGATTTAAATGGCGGGGGGGTTTATGGGAGATTATCGTCCTTGGGTTAGACACGAAGCTTTTATGTAGGACTATGACAACTAGGGCAACCTTCAGCCTTGATTCTTGAACTCTTTACCTGCTTTTTTGCCAGATGATCAGACGCAGTTCAAGCATCACTTCCTTATTTCTCTATTTTTCTTTTCTTTTTTTTTTTCTATGCGATACAACATCCTTGCACGGGGTTGGCCTTTATATTATGACGAACAAACATGACTGTCTTTCCTTTCATATGACCAATGAAGCTTTCTTCTCGTACCCAGTCGCTAGGAAATCGATATGGAGACTGATCAAAAACCAACCTCAATCCATAGTAGCCTTCCATTCCAGGTGCATCGTGATTATGAAGATCCTTGATGTTGGGGATAGGAAACTTCCCACTCTGCAAGCGTACAGTGTATGTGTGGGGCAGAAAAGCCCTTTCTGTCAAAAAGTTTCGCCTTTTACCATACTTTTCTATCCAATTCCTCATGTCATCTGGCTCATCAATCCGTGGCTCAAGATCTTTAAGTGTGATTTCAAGGCTGAGATAGGCCACATTCTGGGTAGACCTGCTTCCAGGGATCCGAAGAGTTTCTTCAAGAACGGCACTGTTCAATGCCCTCCAATCGAATCCTTGAGCAAATACAGGCGTGATTTCCCCGCCGAAGAATAACTAGCTTGGTCAGAGATATATCGGCTTAGATATCTAGTTGACTCACACGGCCTGTCCCATCTGGGAAGAATCGAATTAGGCTCGTTAACTCATTATGCCACCAGCAGTCACCAGTGAGGACCGTGAGAATTGACTGTGAAGAACCAGACATTTTGTGGAAGCAGGGAATTCCTTTACAGGGGGGAAAGCATTTTTAAGTGCTCTCAGGCAACAGTAACTTCAAAGTTGAAGATATTCTGCACCCTCGAAGCAGCCAAGGCAGCCATCCATTGTCCGAGTACACGAAGGTTGGGACAAGGGCCCCGCCCTCTCTAACTCTATATGGTTGCCGATGTATCACATGATGTATAGATCGACCTGAAGTAGGAGAGATCTTCCAGGATCTATTAGATAATTCTGAAAATGATAAATATCGCGGTCAAATTTATTAAATATCTGGTACAGGAGGCACCTGAATTGTCTTGTACCACATTTTCGTTTTGCGGTTGAGGCTCTCAAAAATTGTCAACCCCTATGCGTGATTGACTATGATATTCATATAAATTTTCCTTTAACTTTTGTTGCTGCTGTCACCGTTATAGATCCGAAAGACACGGTCCGCACTGTAGGTAATGCTTTGTTTTAGAGACACATTCCCGGGGCTCGGCCGATACATAGGGCTGTATTTCTAGAATAAGCTACTCTGTTCCTTCTTCTTCTTCTTCCCCCCCCCCAGAATGAGATTCAAGGCTCGCATATCTCCCTAGTGAGACTCATGAAGTAGATAATAGAAGCTAGAAATACCAGAAGTCTCCCAACATGTATGCTCTTCTGTGAGTAAAATATGTCTACTGGTCCTTCCCATATTTTCGAATCAACTTCTGCATGATCGAAACGGCACCAGATCGATAGCCCCCTCCAAAGATAGCATGATGGTTCAGATGATGATACCTGGAATATGTTAACTTAACAGCCCTCCATCATCTGTCATACACATGTGCGTAATCCTCAAAACTCACAATTCATACAGCCGAACCCGATCCTCATACTCCTCCACCGGCTCCGTCTTGGGCACAACACGATGATACTGCCCAAAGAACCTACTGCTAAAGCCCCCAAACATATGCATAATCCCCAACTCAAATTCACTATGTCCATAGCAAGCCGACGGATCATAAACCACATCACCAGGCGTCTCATCCCTTCCAGATCCCACAATCCTCCCCCGATCCGCATTCCCACTCCATAAATCCCCATGCACAACAACAGGCACAATCCCTTCCCCCTTCCCATCCTTATCAAACCCCAAGTGCCCATCCCCCAATAACCGCGGCACAACCTTATACGCCGTCGTCTCCACCAACTCCCTCAACCCAGCATCACGTCCATTCCGTGTCTCCGACGTCCGCAGAATAGTCATCAACCGCTCCTCAGCATAGAACTCCGCCCACGAGTCCCGGAACCCATTATCCTGCTTCGTATCCCCACAAAAAGTCGGCACAGGGAACCCAAACCGCCGCCGTCCAGAGGCCGCCTCCACCGGCGCAGGCGTGCTATGCAGCTTGCCCAGCCTATGTGCCAGCGTCAACTCGCTCGTTTCGTCCCCGCTACTCCGACCCATCGCCCCGCCCAGATCCAGGAACTCGGTTGCAAGGAAGAAGTTCTTGGGTGAGGCGGAGTCTTCGTCGATAGCGCCCCAGGCAAGAGCTCGTGGACAGAAGCCTGGGACGGAGTCTGCGATTGCGTTCAAGGAGGCGTATTCGCCTTGGAACATTTCTGAGGCGGCTTGGCCGTCGGCGGAGGTTTTGACGAAGTAGCGGCGTTCCGAGGGAGTGCCATCTTGAGAGGGGACTTGGGCGCGGATTGTGCCTGTACTTGTGAAGCCGGAGCCTAGGGCTGAGGTTGACAGGCTTACTTTTGTTGGGTCGGATGGAAGGGATAGGGCGCGGAGGATGGCTTCGGGGACGGCGGGCATGGTTGGTTGGAATTCTTTCTCTTCTCTTCTCTTCTCTTCTTTTTTTTTTTTTTGAGTGGCTTGATTCTTGAAGCTCTGTTCGGCGTGCTCTAGCCAGATTCTAGTAGAATTGGTCTCTAGCGGAGAAGTAGGTAGGGATTTGAACACGACAGGCTCTCGAGGACTATGACGTTGATGCCCCACACCGATAAGATCGAAACTGATAAGAAATCAGAGTAAACATTGGATGGTTTTGGCTATGAAAGGCTGGGCGTGACAATCTGCAGGCTGGCAATGTGGCTATAATTTTAAGTTTGAAGTAAATTTTCCCCAAAAAGGCTTATGCACAATGAAAGACAAACGAAACGCCCAAAGCCCTATTTCGCACAGATCCGAATCCACTCTCTTCGTTTTCACGCCAGCTTGTTCAGCAGATGCACTGCCGTCTTTGTTCGCTCTTTAATATCCAACTCTGTGTCGTCTTCTAGGCTGGACAATCGTTCAGCAATAC
This sequence comes from Mycosphaerella populi pn0402, assembly GCA_002153405.1. Lineage (NCBI taxonomy): Eukaryota > Fungi > Ascomycota > Dothideomycetes > Mycosphaerellales > Mycosphaerellaceae > Mycosphaerella > Mycosphaerella populi. The sequence continues at coordinate 13,176 of KZ119115.1, forward strand.
CCAGTGATCTAAGCCTTACAGCCCGCTGGCGACAACCATCGTAATCGCCCTGATCCTCTTCGTAGATGAGATTGATGATCAGCCATACGCAACCAACCCGTACATGGGGCGACGAGTGATTGAAATAAGTCTTCAGAGACTCCAAGAGATCTTGGTGCGACATCAAGAGTGCGCGATGCCGTGGCGTACCTGCGGCGATGTGAACCAGGACGTGGGTGACGGATACTAAAATCTCGCGCGGAATGTGCAGAGATCGACTCGAAGAATCGCGGCGATGAGCAAATTGAACTGTCCGGGGCCGCAAGTTATCGGCCAGTGCGTTAATAAGCTCTTCCTGTCCAAGTTCTTTGAACAAGTAATCAATCATTTCGGCGGCTCCAGTGCCACAGATAACGTTGCGGATCAGGTCGAATGTCTGTTCTTGCACGACGATGTCGTCTTGCCGTGACAAGGTGGTCTGCTCCAGATTGCCGTGCCAAACAAGCTTGCGGCGACGTCGGGAGTCAGGCAAGAACATATCTAGTGATACCTTAGATGATGGCATGCTGTCGTCCATCTTGGTATCTTCAGCAGATTCGCTGGTTTCTATCGGATTGAGAATGTCGACTTGCTCACCGGCGGAATTGGCGCGGCCCATCGCGATTCCAGTGCTTTGGTCCATCTCGTCTTCCTGACTACGGCGAGTAATGGCACTCACTGGGTCTTGCGTCATCACTTGGAGGAGCCAGGCTGGGCCAAGGGCATCGACGACTCCCATCTTTACGTCGTTTGTGCTATTGTACACCACATGCTTGAGAGCCCACAAAGACTCGATACGCAGTTTAGTGTTCGACGAATGCGCGTTCTCGCACAAAATAGGAATTATGCTACTATTTATGATTGCCTGCAGGATAATAAGATTAGAAGGGGGTCCATAGGGCTATAAAAGATATGTCTCACCTCTTTCATTGGACTGAAGTCAAGAGCCAAGTTACAGATAGCTGCTGTGGCCGCAATTTGGACTTCCAAGTCCGGATGCTTCAGGAGTGCAAACAGCGGTTGAGCTACACCTCCATCAATGAGACTCGTTCTCAAGACGCTGACTGATCTTGTAAGCATACGGGCGGCCCCGCACGCGGCCAAAAGAGTTGGTGTTGGATTGCCATCAGCAGCCAAGTTCTTTGGCATGGACCCAGCGTCAATTGGTGCATCTCTCGGTCGCGGTTTCAGAGAGTCAATGATGTATGGCACCACCCCGTATTCGCAAACTGATTTTCGGTATTCATCTTTGAATGGTACTAATGCGGCTAATGCTTTGAGAATGCTCTCGCGGTATCTCATCACATGACACAAAGTGGGCGAGTAACCAGGTGGACCAAGTCGACACTCTGGCGAAGAGTTTTCGTTGTTCTGTGGTGGGCTATCGCTTTCGGAGCACCACATTGGGCGCATGCTATCCGGTACTGGATTATAAGTCTCTTTCAGTAGCTGTGACAGTCTCTTCAGGGCATTGCCATCTACTGCATGCTTCTGTAGCTCCTGATCATCCATCACCAGATTGGCTAAGACAGCGGGCGCCTCTTCCTTCAACCGCTGTGTTGGCGTGATAAGTCCACTATCAAAGGACACAGGCTCGTCGGTTATCTCAAAATCCTTGTCGAGCATCCGAATCAGGATCGGGACCAGTAGATAGCTCAGCATAGGAACTCGGTGCTTTTTCGCGAGACCTAATCGGAATAGAACTGTCACAAGCCGAGCAGCCATCAAGCGGACCATACCACCTTCCGAGCGGAGGACACACAGAAGCCAAGGAATGGCCGAATTCTCCTCATCTTCGGGAGGTGTCTCGACAAGTGAAAACGCAGCGCTAGGGTAAGACTGGCTGTGGCGTTGTTGGGAAGAACCGCTACCAATAGGCGGAAAATCCAGGTTGGATGAGTTTAGCGACCTCACATTTGCAAGGGGAACTGACGGCAGAAGGGTATCTACGGGATTCGTCCCAGAGTTGCGAGGCACGGCGGACCCCGACAAATATGTTCCGCCCCATGGACCCCTCCTGATATCAGAAGCAGCAAACCCAGGGACCTGTTTGGGAAATACTGTCACTATTCCCGGCGACGAAAGGAAGTGCTCTGCCCGCCACTTTGATTGTTCGATGATCACCGTAACCGCGCGGAGAATCGGGGCTAGTCGAGCTGATGCCGGGGCTGGGGGAGGCAGTTCACCCAAGGCACCGGTCTCATGAAGAAAGTCTTCAGCGCCAGGTAAGACAAAGCCTTGGGCAACCACGAAAGAGGCAATCTTAACGGACAGGGCATCCAGCACCCCGCATTCTGCTAGAGTCGTTTTATGAGCTTCCTCAGTGCACAGCTTTCCAATTAAAGCAGCGGCAAGTTCTATACAGGCCTGGCTGTCGCTGGTAGTGTAATCCTGACCAATAATCCTTCTGATAGCTCCAATCGATTCTGTGGCAAACACGAGATCGGCTAGGCGGGTGTCCTGGGGGCCTTGGTCTTGGCTAAGTAGCGGTATCCGATCTGCAATTGTATTGAGGAGTCGAAGAATGGGGAGACAGAATAATTGCGGGCAGTCTGGAGAAGAAAGCGTCGCAAGAAGATTTGGGAGAATATCGCTAGCGAATATCGGGGCAAGAAAAGTCGGGCCACCTGCGCAATAATCATTAGTCTCATCCACTATATGAGTAGTATTCTCTGGTACATACCTTGTGCAAGACTCCCAACAATGAAAATCGTCTGCAGATAGGCCTCTGAATCGTCTGAGCTTTGGTGAGGTCCAGCCTGGCCAAGATCAGCAGTGTTTGATTCCCCAGTCAATGTCCCAGGCCATTGAGCTGCTAGCTGTTGGGCGAGTATGCGAACAATTCCCGCCACCACATAATGCTCCTTCCTTTGATCATGTCCGATCAGTTCATGTTTGAGATTTCGCAGGGTCTCAATGCGGGCGGAAGCCGGCTCCGGCTTTTGTAGCTGCAGCAAGTTCGACGGTGCAGATGCTCGTGTCATCGTCTGACGACGACCACCTCCCAGAGGAAATGGCCGCGAACTTCAAAGCTAATTAAGCGTATGAAGATGAAGCTATGCAATAGCAGGAGCGGAGTTCCGTTTCAGAAGGCCTCGGCGCAGATGGTTGATGTCGGGATGGGGTACGGTGGCCCGTTGAAGCCAGCCGAATTCGGCTGGCTTTCAGGTGAACGCGGGGAAAGCAGTCGCGTGGTCGGTAAGACCAACTTCAGCTGTGCATTAAGCCAGTATTCCTTGGAAGGGAGGCTTCTCGAGTGGCCTGTGATCAAGTCTGACGAGACCGAGACCCCATACGTAATGCGCTAGATGCTGTAGCTCACTCTCCGTACGGAGTATCTCTACTCCTCTCCGCACTTGCGTGCCTTCGAACTCAGGCTCACGGGCTCTGCTTAGTAAGCCATCCCTCCGATATCGCTGCCTTACTGCCTTATAATATGCCTTGGTTGGTGACTGACACGACTGGTAGGATTAGCAGACTAGCTAAGTCGGTGCCAATCTTGCCTCAATGTTGCCTATCTACATTTCTGTCAATTTGGTCACCAAGTGATCTCCCGATGTGCTGAAGAATGTGACATGAAATGGAAGCTTCGGAAAAGTCAACGATCTCCAAGGTACTTCGATGCGGCACTGACCAAAGGAAAAATGGAGGTTTTCAATCGTTTTTTTTTTTCACAGGCCAACAGGCCGATGATCGGACTGAGTGCATAGTCCGACTTAGTGTGCTCTGTAATGAACTATACCCCACAAAAATCCCCAGATGTTTAGTTCAAGACACTGCCGATTCGACCAGATACTTGAAAGTACGCCTTGTTGCGTGGAGGGATCATATTGCCTGTGTACTACACCTCTTACGGGAACATCGAGATAGCCGCGATGTGTCAGAACTCAAAGCCATCAGGAGCGAATGACAGAAACAATGCCGTGTAGATATCTCATTACAAGCCACATAAAAGCTACCTAAACCGCAGTCAATGCATGTTCCAATGACCATTCTAGACATTGGATCGTGGGTTACTTCAGAGAGTCGAGAGTTTAATTGGGGCCTAGACTACTTGGCATGTACAAAATATGCGCCCGGATAACAGGAGTACGAAGCATGTAAGTATACATGTTTCCCGCAGAAGTGGAGGCCCGGGTGATTTACCATCCAGTCATTTTGCCGAACGTGGGGGCCATAGCGACGCGATGCGCTTTGAAGCCACAAAGCCAGGGCGGATACCACGGATCTAGAGACTGGGATTGAACTGCGGGGGAAAGAGAGGGGTTTAAGAGACTTGATGTACTCCGAACAAAGCATCTAACCACTAGTACAAGTGTGGTACAGGAGTAAGGCTGCTCCCCGACAAGTCTGTATGCGTATACCTGGGCGGGTCTGCCAAAAGTACTCTGTATGGAGTACTCCGCCTGCATTGTAAATCGTACATCTGAAGGTTTTCTTTTGCTCGTGACCACCTGCTGGTTCCGGTTTTTATACTTCTGCAGATGTACAGTATCGGTAAGGGGTTTAAGGCTGCTGAGCAGCATGGGGATAACCTGAAAGGATGCAGGGCCTCCTGGAGTACGGAATACCCCTAGTAATCTCATGGACGAGAGTAGTCGATCAATCCGCTCAGCTTATAAACCCCATTCATAAGAGCGATGATGAGTGATTCAATTTGTATCTACTGTAATGGATTTTTCCCACGCCAAGTCCGGCCCCAAAAGCCACCCGTCAGGGTGGCGGAAGAGCAAGGATCCGTCTGCCGTGTTCTCCAAACCTATACAGAGTAGCGCAGAACCACTTTGTATAAACATAGATTGATAGAGTTCTCCTTACGAGTACTGTGGAATAATCACATCAACCCACCTGAGAATATTCTTCAAAGGATTCAACCCAATCACGATCGATATGGAGGTGGCGCGGGAGAAAACCTTGGGGCGGTGGGGGGCGGGCCCTAAGATTTCAGGGAACGGGATTATCGCCCCGAAGACAAACCAGGAATCAGGATCGTATCGTTTACTTGTGTCGGCGAAGTAATATTATAAGCCGCTTTGGGGAACACGGTCGGATAAGTCGGTTGTGAACCAGCAAACGACAAACAATCGGGGCCCGGGGAGCCAGACCTTTTAGGAAAATAGTCCTGAAGTCGTTCCACCCGTGATATTATTGGGCAGTGAGCAGCTATAGCCCTACAAGAGGAAGAGTCTGATCGTCTACAGACAGCCCTAACTTCTCATTTTACTAAGAAGTACGAAGTAATGTAACTACGGACTCCGTCCACTAATACAGTAGACACCACGAGCCTCAGCCGGTATGGTCACGTACTGTCAGGCGAGTCATCAAATTCCGTGGGCCCTGATGTTTGCCCCTCCTGCGCCACCGAATTGGCAGGACTTGCCGTAATGCCAAAACTTGATACTGTGGTAATACCATCCAGTCATCGGTGGACCCTCGAGCGGTAAAGCCCTATGGAAGCCTGGGCGTGGAGAGATTAGGACGGTAATTCGCGGTACCAAATTACCTCATAGTAATTCAAGCAGATTTTGTGCTCATGTGCTGGCCTTTTTTTTTTTTTCATTCTGGTTGGTCATTCTGGGTGGGATCTTATTTAAAACTGATCATGCCCCGTAAACTTCTCGTTTATTTTTGGTTCTGAATCCTTTTGGAACGGTCATCCAGAGAAGTGCAGATATCACCATCTGCTGGACGCTACCGCCAGACTACTTCTCCCCCCCCCCTTCCCCCCCCGGGCAGTTCCATCGAACAACAAACTCAACACTACGAGGCTACCTACACCTACCAGCCCCGCTCTTGTCTACCCCGGCTTTAATCCTTGCGATCGTGAGGATGAGGCCGTGCGTCTGCGGCATCCACGAACCGGCGACACGTTGACTTGATCGCGCCCACGTGGTGTCAGCTTGCATTCTGAGCGGTCCTGCTCCGGATTCCAGCATTCTTCTAGCTTTCTTTCCCCCCTGAGGCCATGTTAGCTTCGTCTCCATCTCCCTCTTCTGCGGCACTGCGCTCAGGAACGGGGTCTCACTATGAGCACTCCACTCAGTTCAATAGCCCCCGATCCTCCCGTGTGGCCATTGAGGAGCTTCGGTCTGCCCTGAATCGGCATACCGTCGATCCTGCCTCCCCTGAGTCTCCAAACCTGCGACGACGCGCCTCTGCGTCTACATCTGCTCTCACAGCCGCCTACAACCTGGCCCCAAGCGCTGAATCCTTCTCTCGCCGCCCATCCGCCACCTTCTCCTCCGCCATTGCCACGCCCGCTATTTCTGCCCCGTCGGTGCCCCCTCCCGCCCCTGCTGCACCTCCCCTCGTAACCCCCGCCAATCCGCCGCCGGCTGCTTCCCCTGCCTCAATGCCCGCTCCGGACACCGCGGGGTCCAACAAGCGCAACAGCCAGAGTGACCATCACCCGGCGGAGGCCACCTCCGCTGATCAGCGCGACCCCAATGTCGAGGCCTCGCAGACCAAGCGTCTACGCCCTGCTGCCCCTGATGTCAAGATCTTACCGGCGCAATACGAGAACGCCAACGTTAAGGATCTGGTGCTGTTGATTTCTAGTATGCTTATGGAGCTCATTCGCTTCAATGACAAGATTCCTCTGAATCACGGCCGCCTCACACGCTTCCACTCCCGCACACCACCCCGAATATCAGTCCAGGAATACCTGCAGCGTTTAACCACTCACGCCACTCTCTCACCCCCCATTCTCTTAAGCATGGTTTTCTATATCGACCGATTATGCGCCTTGTACCCTGCCTTTACCGTCTCCAGCTTGACGATCCACCGTTTCCTCATAGCTAGCGCCACTGTTGCGAGCAAAGGCTTGAGTGACAGCTTTTGGACTAACAAGACCTACGCTCGAGTCGGTGGTATCAGCATGCAAGAATTGGCCATGCTAGAAATGGAGTTTCTCTTCCGGGTCCAATGGCGCATCGTACCCGAGCCAGAGGTATTGGTCGATTACTACCAGAGCCTTGTGGAAAGATGTGACGACTTCGAAATCGAGCGCACCCCTAGTGCTCCTCCATCAGTTCCAACAAGTACCACCACCACCCCAGCGGCATGAAATGATTACTGGAGAGTGCGTGTTTCTAGAGTATTACGGTGCCGGTCACTTTTCTTTCTCGGGCTGGCCTCGAATCGTACGGAACGCGTCGATTTTCAAATGACGAGATCCTAATAAACGATTATATTGCATTTGGGCGTTATTCTATTGTAAACCCCCTCAGCTTGTGCCTGTGCCACGGCTGCTCGGGTGATGGCGCCATCTATCTTTGCATATTGGTGGGCGGTGGTTTGTTTGCATGTTTCCAGCGGTTTTAGAGCGGAATGGCGTTTTCGATGTCTCTATGGATGACGATCTGCTATCTACGACAATACTTTCGAACTGTGTTTGACTATAACTTATACTTAAAAAATCAAATTCAAAACTCCCACCAACACAATGGCTCAGCAAGTAGATCCACCTGTAGATCCACCCGTTCCTCGGATGTAGGATAATTACAGATAGACTCAATTGGTCCGCAGAGTATAAGATAAATAAAATATTACACCTCGTCCCGACAAATGGGATACGGGAGATGGGCCAATTCAGGTTGTTCGCAGGGCTTTCCATGAGGTTGCCGTTTCTGGCTCTAGGGCTTAGGGTGTGCGGGGAGAAGAGCTACGGATCTTAAATCAAATCTTCTCCAACTGTCACACTCTCTCTCTCTCTCTCTCTCTCGGCTCATTTATTTGCTCTACGTTTACGTCGTTTGCGCTTCTTGCATTTACCACTCTCATCATGCAGCTTACTGCTTTATTGCGACTTCATCCTTTCTAGTCCCACCAACCACCACCATTCGCGCGGGGCCCTTCCGCACGCCACCAAGATGGGCCCGCATGAAATTCTAAACACAATTGAGCCTCTGCACGGCGATGTCACCCCCATTCGGACAGTGCAGGAGACTCGTCCTGTTGAGGAGTTCGGTGCGTTCCTGTGGAACGACTTTGCGCGTTGCCCCTCGCTTCAAGCTCCGACTTGCAGCTAACCAAGAAATGCAGGCGATGCATATGTTGCAGAAGTTAATGTGAAAGCCGCCTCCAAAGTGGTCAAGTAAGTCAAGCTTCAAAACAATGACGTGAGTAAATTATCTAATCCATTTATCCTACAGGTTCCTCGATTCCTCCTTCCATCGAGAACCCATGCCCCATCTGCGACGCTTTGCTAAACGCGAAAACCTGCCCGAGTCGCTACGATCTGCCATTGATGCCGCCAGAACGACTCCACCGGGTCGTGTACCAACTATCTACGTTGTGGTCGCGCCTCCTCTTCCTGACGTTGACGAGCTCGCAAAGCTGCTTGCCCCATTTGCGCCAGAAACCTATGTGGCTAAGTCTTCACCTACCGCGGACAAGGCTTCCCCAGACCCTGAACCCTCGAAGGTGATCATTGTGAAAACAAAGATACCTCTTGTACCCCCATTCAACATCCATCAAGCTGAAAAGTGGACCAAAACTCTCTGGCCTGTCACATTCAACCCCGCCGCGCCTCGCTCTACCGTTGCTCCCCCTCTGCAAGTCCTCTCTCGTGCCCAGGAAGATATCCGTCCTCGTGCGGGCTACTTTCTGTCTCTCGCACAAAAAGTTGCTCAAGAGGCTCAGGAGTCTGGTCGTGGCCGTGGTGTTGGTGCAGTCATTGTCGACCCTGCTATCGAAGCAGACCTCGAGGATGCAGCCCTAGAAGACGGTTCCTGTAGCACTGATCACTGGGCAGAAGCCATTATGGCTGTCGGCGGTGATGCTCGCTACAGTCGCTCTGAAGCCGGTGCACCTTCTCAGTTAGACTTGCACCCTGGAATTGCACCAAACCCGGCTGGCGAGACGTACAACGCAGACGTAGAAGGTGGACCAGAGCTCCATGCCTTGATGCGAGCGGTTGAACTTATCTCGCGCAAGCGCAGAGAAGACCCTGGACATGTCAACGAGTTTGCTTCCGTCCCGATCCCAATTGCTGCCACTGCAGATACACAGTTATCGAATCGGATGACGCCGCTGGAAACTTATTTCCTGTCCAAGGCTAGTGGTGCCCGTTCATCTACTTCGGCGTCGACTCCATTGCCTGTAGTAGCTTCACCTCCGTCTTCTCCAAAGAAAAGGAAGCACGAGGAGAAAAATCCAGAGTCTGGTTCTGTTTCTCTTGATACCCCTTCTGTTCATCCATCTCTTTCCTCCAACCAAGTCACTCCGTTACCCAACCCTCCTCTTCCGGGTCCTCCGCCATCAGCCGTCGCTGCGGCAGGGGCACCCGAGTCCATAACTGTGTCTACGTCGAACATCAGTAGTACAACTCCAACAAAATTGCCGGATCTTCCGACTCCAGAGAACACAAATCATCATTCAGTCGAACCCACAACATCTCGGATTCTCCCTCGCTCCCAGGGTGGCTATCTCTGTACAGACTTAGACGTGTATATGTCACACGAACCATGTCTGTGCTGCTCGATGGGAATTCTCCTTTCACGTTTCAGAGCCGTTATCTTTCCACGATCTGGGCGCATGGACAGCGGCGGTCTTGCCTCTGAGCCCGTTATTTCAACTTCCCCCACTAGCCACGAATGTCCAGAGACCAAAACAGATCTTGGACAGAATCCCGGTGAGTCCCGCCAATATTATGGGTTACACTGGAGGAAGGAACTGAATTGGCGCGCTCTGGGTTTCGAGTTCGTTGAGGACGATGCTGGCGAGGAATCTCGCACTGAAAATGGGGTGGTTTTCCATGCTTGAGAAATCTATTCTTCCACAGAAATGATCCAGGTCAACATGATTACTAAATGAGCCTACGCGATGAATATGAATGAAATAATGCTCTAATGATCAAGCCCATTTGTCTCATTTCCCATACTGTAAGAAGAGTATTCAATGAGTTTCTTCAGTCCGAGGGTATATGCACAGTAGAACCCTAAAAATGAACCTGCCAATGGCCACTTGCAGAACCATTCGAATATTCGTCCAGAATCCCGTTGACTGCATCAACATCCGAGCCTTTAACGATTTGATAAGGAGTTGGCTTGATCTTCCCGTCTTCAAGCCAGCCGGCGACACGCTCCCACAAAGGGATAGCAATATCTGGTTTCCCAGTCGATATACCCAGAACATTCAACGTCTCGAAGCCCGCCTCCTTCTTAGCAGACAGCTTCGACTCGTCCACCGGTCCCAGGGGCAACAAACGGGCGAACTTGCCAGTTTTGGTATTCGATAGGGCTTCCACGCCAACATGTTGACTCTCCACGGGATTAATCGCATCAAAAGCATAGATCAAGGTATCGCCAACAATCTCTCGCACCTCAGCCGCAACCTCTGTGGCTGACTTTGTTCGATCGATAACATGAGTTGCTCCCAAGTTCTTCACTTCTTCAGCGCTTCTCAGCCCAGCAACAACGATAATCGTACCAACCCCCGCCAAAGTAGCCGCCTGGATAGCAAACTTCCCTGTATTCGACCCACCCCCAAGAATCAAAATCGACGTGTCTTTATAATTGAAACCAGACGCAGCCGCGTCCCAAGGAGCCGGTAACCCCAGAGCAGCAGAATCAAATAGACCAACCACAGCAGTGATCAAGTTAGTAGGCAGCGTCGCCGCCTGCGCATCACTAATCCCCACCGGAACCCTAGCAGCGAACCTAGATTCCAGAATCGCATACTCCTGAAGACCAGCTGTATCCCAGTTCGGCGGACCAAAATTAAAAACACCGCCCAGGTTCTCGCCAAGCAAAGACGCCTGCCCGAAGACGTGATCTCCTTCTTTGAATCGCGTGACGTTGGGGCCAATGCCGGTTACGATGCCCACCACGTCTGCGCCCAGGACGGCGGGAAGATGGCCTTTGGAAAAGAGGCCCCAGTCGCGGGCCTTTGCATCGTGTGGGTTTAGGCCGGCGATGGTGACTTTGATGAGGACTTCGTCGTCTTTGGGCGAGGGGATGGGTCGAGAGATCTGGGTGACGGGCTTGCCGATTTCTGTTACAGCGATAGCGGTTTGGGTTTGTGCCATTGTGGCTCAAGATATTGGGAGAGGCAGATGAGGTCTTAGGATGGATATAGGACTTGGATGTACAACCAGTTTCTGGACTATTTATATGCTCGATCCTTACTTCTAGGACGAGAGTTGGCTTACGTGCCTCGGCCTTCGGCCTTATAAATTGCCAATACCATGTTTATGGCGAATCCTTTGATGCTCTGATGTGTAACCATAGCGTAAGTGTAAATAACCTTGGAATGCAAATAATGCATCTGGATGCTGTATTACTGGGGTGCCTTGTGCAAATCCGGGGGGGGGGGGGGGTCGGGTCCAATGCAGCCACATCCGCTGGGCGGGCCGCCGTGTCTGCTAGACCCATGGATTTATAATACATTTGCTCAGCTTGGAAATACGTACTGCTGGTTATTAGTAATTTATTTATCATGTTTCGATCTAACTAACTATTGTGCCTAAGTGTTGGCTATGATGATGCCAACTCGAGTGTTGGGCTCTGGATCTCAAATGCTGGTGGGTACAGGCAAGAACGCAATTATATGAATGAATCTCATTTGGAATTTTTTTTGGGGAGTTGTAAACACATGCTTTTCAAGATACATGATCGTCAATCCTCTAGTCTCTCCTCTACCTCCTAAGTTCCTCTGTTACCAAACAGATCTCACGCCAAAGCAAACAGAAGACGCCTTGCAAGGCTCTCTCGAGATAGCGAGAAAGTTGCGTTGGAAGGGCCCCCCCATATAACACTAGACTGCATCCTTCCCCATAGCACAGCGACTCCACCCAGATCCACACCCTCATCAGTTCTATGCGAAAGGAGAAAAAGACAAGGAAATTCATGACGTCGTCACTTACCCTCATCCACGCCACGCATCATAATTGAGCAAGTACAATAAAAGGAAATAAAGCAAGGAAAATCTGTAAACATCATTCGTCCGCGCCTCCTTTCGCTGCATCCAATGCGGTACACCGAGTATGAAAATGACTGGGAATGTATCGTGATGAGAAATTGGAAATGGGTATCGACCGGATTTGACATCCCAAATAAGATACAAACAACCCAGGAATAAGGAGACAGCGGAAAAGCAAAGCAAAAAATGTGTGCAGAAGGGTAGTCGATGGGAAGATATTTCCGCGATATTGAATCCACGTCGGAATAAATGCGTTGGGGTTGTATAAAAAGGATAAACTTGCTCCCTGCGGTCGTCAGTTGAACAAGGTATAGATGTTCAACTGCAGAGAAGGTTGGAAGCCGTGAGGTCTTGGGACAGGAATGGGCCTGGAATCCGCATTTTCCAGGTTCATGTCAATCACCAAGTAGCTCAATGAACATTCCATTTGTATAGTCGTCATTCAAAGTAGGTTGGTAAGAGTAGTTGGGTGGTGTCCAAGGGCATGAATGTGCACGACGGTCGAGGCCAAAAGAAGCTCGACTTTGTGTGCGTTGAGAAGGAGGGGGTCTCTTCCTTCTCCTTCTCGTGGAAATGAAAACTGATGAAAATGTGGGTATGATGCTATTAGGCAAAAAAAGGAATAGAAATATCGGCAGGCAAATTGTAATGTCCTGTCGGTTTCAACATATAATTGCGCTGTACAAATGTCCCCTTGGGTAAACAAGTGAAGGAGATCATGCCATGCGCTGGTAGAATAGAAGATAGGCAACACGGTTGTCGCGAGAACCATATCTTCCAAGCGGTGTGCGCACACCAGAGTTTCCAGGAGAGGGGGTCACTCCATTCACAGACTTTTTAGCAGCGTGTCCGTTGGAGCTGTTTCCGTTCACTTGGCTCCAGCCCTTGCCATTGTCGAACGAGTCCATATCATCCTGATCAATATGATCGAAGATGTTGGAGCGAGGGTTCTTATCCTGTTTGTGCTGCTCAAGAGCGGCAGCGAGAACCTTGGGATCTTCTTCGCCGCCTGCCTCAGCCACATCCTCGCTGCGGACACGACGTAGAACCGTATCGTCCATTCGAATCCACTCGCGGCCATCTTGGCGTCTAACGTCGACGGTGTAGTGACCACCGCTGGCGTTCTTTCCATGGTGGTAGATGACTCCCATGAGACGGTACTTGGGCAGACCGCCTGATGCGGTCAAGGCGTTGCGACGGTGGGCAGGGAAAACTTCATGTGGGATCTCCAAATCGAGTGGATAGCCGACCTTCTTCCAGATTTTCTGGGTCGCACCTGTCAAGCTATCGTATTGGAATCGCTTGAGATGGAGAATGAGAACAGGAGGTAGAGTCTCGATAAACATTTGCTTAGTGGCAGTCACGTTCGGCCCGCGAGATGAATTAAAATCGCCCTGGATACTTTCTGGCTTTGTCAATCCCTTGAGAGCGTCAATGATATTGTGAACTTCGGGGGATCCAATATCCAATTGCAAGGGCTGGTAAGGTTCCATAGTCACAGAAGTCTTATTGCCGGGTACTTTGAACTCGGATCGTAGCTTTCCTCCAAAGATTCGAGTGACAGGCGACTCGCACGCAATGTCACCAGAAGATTGAGTGACCGCGGCCTTCTGCTTGTGACCAACTTCCAACCATCCATCAGTGGCGCCGTCAGCGCCGTCAGCGCCGTCAGCGCCGTCAGCCCTACCATCCACTGAGCGCTTGGATGCGTGCTGTGCGGCACGGTCACATTCTTCATGAAGCTCTTCAAGGAGGAAGCCAAGGAACTCTTGGGCATCTTGTTGGTGGCCTCGGCGCATGTCTCTGAAACGAGGCAGTTGCCTGATCATTTCATAAACGAATTCAGGCACAAACGCCTCACCGAATTGCTCAAGTTCATTGGGCTTCAATCTCATTCGCAATTGTTCCTCCGAGGTCGCGGCATCAATAACACGGAACTCGCGCACAAACATGATCATGGCGTCAATCAATGGCACATTACTCTGGAAACTGTGCGCAGCGCGACGACCAACATAATCAAGGAATTGATGGAATGGGACGCAAGAAACCAAAATCTGCAGAACCGAATTCATGTAGCACATGTTCCCAGTGTTTACCAATCCACGGGGCTCAAGAAAAGCCACCTTATCACTGTACTGGGCGACGTCTTCTCCAAGGCTACTGAGAACATCGGCGAGAGTTTGATTTTTCTGTACAGGCACAGAAGTGGACTCGGTGGCAGCTGCAGCAGCTGCACTGGCCTCCTTGGCAGCCGCCTTCGTACGAAGCAGTTCCGCCCATGACTTTGGAGGTTCACGAACAGGCGAAGTGGGCTTCTCATCTTCAGTTGTTACTGTCGTATCAGTCTCAATGTCGCCATTGGTAGCAGCGGTTGACTTGGGCGTTTCAGAGCCGGTACTAGCGCTATCTTTTGCGTGACGACGAGGAGTGCTATGTGCGCTAGGTATAACAGGGACGGTAGGGGCAATTGGAATTGCGGGCTTGGTGTTCTTTTGCTGGGTCTGGGATTTTGCGGTTGACGAAGGGGTTGTAGGTTGGGTTGAGTCGCCGTCCGATTGAGGAACGGAAGTAGTTGGGGTCTGAGGTTCGGAAGAGACTTGAAGAACCAGTTTGGCTGGCTTCCGCTCCTTAACGGTGACGATTTCTCCTTTCCGTGGTCCAATAATCCAACGCCCATCCTTTGGAGGGAATTCAAGGTTAGAAGGCAAGGCACGGTTTTGAGATTTGCGAGGAGTCGGGGCAGGGAAGGGCTTTTCAGGGACAGAAAGCCATGGAACCTATCTCATATGTTAGCATCATTCACAAAGTCGATATAATCAAGTTCCAAGGACTTACCGGAGCAACGAAAGGGGGTTTTTCATTATGGACGGAATTCGATTCCCAAGGCTGTGGCGAGGGAACGGTATAATGTTGTGGCTGAGGTGGGAAAACGGTATTTTCTTGTATCTCAGGCTGCAGGGGGGCTTGAACAGGAGGAGACATATTCTGCTGAAGCGGTGTAGAGGTTCGGGGTTGCATGGGTAAGGTATGAGGAGGGAGGGGGTTTGGCGCCATGATGGGTTGCGCGTGTGGATAGGAAGATACAATCATTGGTCCGTAAGAAGGGTGGAATGGGCGAGGTGGCATTTGCATATGACCATATGGTGGATACCATGGAGTGAATTGTTGCGGAGCATATCCTGGAGCCATATGGCCGTTCATGCCGTTCATGCCATTCATGCCATTCATACCGTTCATACCGTTCATGTGCGGCGGATAGGCCATGTACGGCGGGGAACGCATGTTCGGAGGTCCGGGGTGATAATGATATTCCTGTTGTCTCCGAGAAGGGGGAATCGGCGGTTGCCCGGGGGGCATAGCGGGGAGATGGTGGTTCATCTTGATGGGGGCTCAAGGGAAGAATATTGCCTTCACGAGGTCATCACACGCGCAGCCTCAATTGGGGCCATGCGCAGTGGGGAATCAAGATGAGCCAAAGCCAGATGCCTCGAGTGCGATCATGCAGCCATTTTGACCTCGTCTCAGAGGCCGAAAATAGGTTGCAAGTGAAGGGAAAGTCGTCAAGAGGAGAAAGGGTTGTTGGGGAAGTCGGATGGGGTCCAAAGAGCTAAACCGCACGATTTGATATTAACACAATGCGATCGAGAATAGAACCCAGGGGGGGACCCACAGATGAAAGGGAATGTTAAAGAAGGACCAGAAGGGAGTTGTTGACCCGATATTCAGAAGAGTGGAGAGCTGGTCAAAAAAGGAAAACCGACAAAGATGAGGCCCTTGACCATCTCTTTTTCCGAAGCGAAAGTTGAAGTGCCGCCGTGAATTTCGCTGACTAACTGGCTGACTCACCATGCACGTGCCATAAACTTTTATCCTAAGCCTTTTGGGGAAGTCACTAGGCCTTATTCGGTATCATCGAACTAGATTCAATAACTATCTTGACAACATCATGACCATTAGTAGTCGCTCTTTCAGCTCAAGAAACCTTCGGAGTCTCATTTAGCTCTTCTGGATTAATATATCGTCAGGGATCAGCTTATTTGACTGGAAACCTTCTCAGCTTTGGAAGATGAAAGACAGTTGACTATGGTTTATTATATTCAATTACGAATTTAATAGCTATTCACTCATTTACTATCACCCAAGAAATCCCAAATTTTTATTATCTAGTATACTTTCTGAAAAAATCCACACCCGAGTCACTTTGTGCGATTTGGAATTATCTTCAAATTCAGGATAGATCGTAGACCCGGTCGTTAATTTAAAGAATGAGTAGAGCTGGTCTCAACAGAGCAACCCTGCAGCAAAATATGATACTCTCGCTCAACAAGGACGTCAATCATAATGTCTTGAATGATAGAAGAAACTCTACTTTCCATGTACTACTCTGATCTGCCTCGTGGCTTACTCGTAGGTTTCCCACGCTCTAATAGACATTTGAGATATGGCAATAAATCGGAGAATCTTCAAAGAGCGGCCTTCCAAGCTCAGGAGAAAATTGACATTGTAGGATTATCAAAAGGGGAGACGGTAGTCTATAGAATATTTAGAAATTAAAGTGCATGATTTTCCGAGAGAAACACAAGCAGCTTGTAGTCTTAGATACTGTCGAATGTTTGGCAAGAGAATACAGAAGTGCTTTTACACATAATGAAACTTCTTTAGAGATATTTCAAGACATGATAGAGTTGTTCGAAACATGATTCACTGCATAAGGTGGTCTATAAGTACATACCCTTTCATTTGTATTTGAACGAACGAACTTATCTTCCCTTCTACATTCCTCTGTTTGTTCAAATTCATGTGGCTTCGTATGTACACAGGCACTATCAATCGCGGCATTAGAGAAGACCAAGAGATTCTAGTACATACCAAGCTCCAAGGTTATACCTAATGTATTTGAGCATACGCTGAAATATACAGCGGAAGGTCTCTGAGGACGTTCAAATACAATTGAAAGAGTATATGCTAGTCGTATCAGGCCAGGCTTGATATGTGCAGATAATTCCAAGGTTGCTACTATGTCTATTTTCAATGTCTAATTTATAAATGATTCAACTAAAAGTGCAATGATGCTCGTGTAGGACATTCGAGGTCCAACTTACTATTATCACGCCCCTCTCTGAATATTGGTTGACATCAATGTTATCTTGCCTTTCTTCTTCTTTTTGCCCCCTGTAGATGGGCCTGACGGTGTCGTCTGCGCTATTATTTCTGATTCCTGTTGAGCCAGTAGTTCCTCTTCCCAGTCATGTCGCCAACCATCATTTCGCGCTAAGCCGGTTTCAAATACTGGGGATTCTGAATGTATTGCGGTAGTTCCCCATACAGTGCGAGCCCCACCAGCAGGTGGGCTGGTAGATGGAGACGCCAAAGCATCGAACTGGGACGAGGCACGCGGTGGAGATGCAGACGATATACCAGTGTCAAAACCAGAGTCATTATGTGCTGCATCAACTCCACTGGATAATGGCTGGAAGTCGTGAGCAGAAAAAGGTGCATCGTTGATACTACTGCCAAAGCTGGGTCGTCTGCGTCGAGCAGACTCCCATCGCTTGTCGTCTTCTTCCTTCTCGGCGCGAATACGGTCTTTCTCCTCGCGAGCTTCTTTGTCGCGGTTTCGCTTTCGCCTTCTTTCGGTTTCAGGACGGAACTGTTGTAATATTTCGGGCGCGACAACATCTCTCCAATCGCATTCAATGAAGTTCACTTCGCAGCCATACGGCAAATGGCCCAGATATTTGACTCTTTTGCGTAGTTC
Organism: Mycosphaerella populi pn0402; assembly: GCA_002153405.1. Classification (NCBI taxonomy): domain Eukaryota; kingdom Fungi; phylum Ascomycota; class Dothideomycetes; order Mycosphaerellales; family Mycosphaerellaceae; genus Mycosphaerella; species Mycosphaerella populi. The sequence goes on from KZ119115.1 coordinate 30,874, forward strand.
ATCGTCAACGATGTGGCCTGTGGATATATGTTCTACTCGTGGAAGGATGGTAGCAGGGAAGGACGCATATTCGTTGAAGGAGGCTTTGAGGATTCGAATGTCGAGAGAGGATAGGTAGAACTGTGGTAGGGCTTGGTAAAAATAGTATGGTTGATCGGAAGACGACTGAGTTGGTTGCGCTTCCTTGCCCTTGCCCTTTCGAGGTTTCGATTCGGAGTCCGACTTCACTTTCAGAGCTTCCATGGCCTCTGGAAGACGACTGGTCTCATCCGAAATGACTGAATATGTCGATATGGAACCACTGAGGCCTTTAGTCTCAATATTTGTAGCCTTGGATTCGCCCACCCTACCCCTGGGCATCTGTTGGCGCGAAAGATCTGGAGGGTTTCCAACTCCCTGTAATTTCTGCTTCGCTTCATGGATGGCAGCAATAGCCTTCCGGGTCCAGGTGTTTTCATCGCCAAATAAAAGTTCATCTTCGACTTCCTGTCGACGAAGATCCTCTATTTCCGCGTTGTGTTGAGATGACATATAATCTTCACCTCCCTTCATAATCCTGGCATAATCTGCGACCTCTGCTACATGATACCATGGGATGTCTTCTCCTGCGCTTAAGGTCTCTGCGCCGTCACGGGGAAGAGCCAAGGTACTTCCAGGCTCGCGCTTTACTAGTCGGAGAACCACGTCACTGCCTTCAAATGGCAAGTCGCCCTCCTGGCCACGGAACCATCTCACTGGACGAGTTTCAGAGGTGTAGATGGAATCCCAACAGATTGGGCACTTCTTCCAGCGAGGCTTCCTGTCTGGCACTGGAGCATCCTCGTCTGAAGAATGCATATACCTAATAAGACAAGGTAGACAGAATATATGACCGCAGCGAGCCATCCGTGGAGCTACCGGGATTGATAGACAGATGGGACAACTGGCCGCTTGAGTCTGAGCAGACACGAGAACTTGAAGAACCGAATCCCAATCAAGGTGAACATCCGCATTCGCCGCTTGCGCATGGTAGTTGCGGTCTGGGGATACAATAAACCGGTAGTTAGCATGGACGTATCGGGCCTTGTCCACAGCATTGTAGCCGGAGGTGTTGTAACGTCGAGTGTTGCGGGGTGGCGGTTGATACTGTGGGCGAGGTGGAAGAGAGAAGTTCATCAAGTGGGTTATGGACGTTTGTCCTTTGCGGCTGTTTGCTGTTTTCATGACGATCGATTCGTTGTAGTCCTCATCATCCACCACACGATTCTTTCTCTGTCGCCTTGCTAAGCCTTTACGGCCTTGATTCCTCGCTGTCGGAGAGTTCCTAGTTGCGAGCCCAGCCCCAAAACTTCCAGAGCCCCCTGCACGTCGTTGTGAACCCGTATCGGCTGCAGCTGCGGGGTGGAATGCTACAGATCCCGAAGGGTTGTTTGGGATATTGATCGCTTTGGCAGGTGGTGGATTCTGTCCTGCATTCGACGACATTTCCAAATAGGATAACGCGCGATAAGTAGCTACCGGGTTCGGTCTAGGGTAGCGAACGAGGGGCGACTGTATGTCAACTCAGAGAGCTGACAAAATTGGCAGTCAACTCAGCTAAAGCCATAAACAGACCAATTTGAAAAGCAGGCTAAAGCGTGAGAATAGAATGAGCCCCGAGAGGCCATCTAAAGATAGAAAAGAGTGACTACAGAGGTGCGAGAGTCCCGAGAGGGGCATGACATAGACGGCACGTGCATTATGAGTCAGCTGAATAATCCGCCGACCCCGTTGTAGTTCACTAGTACATTCCCTTTCATTTGCATTTGAAGGTCCACGGTGACTCCACTGAATATTCCTGCGTATGTTCAAATACATATGACTTGCTATGTAGCACGTACATGAAATCTCTTGGCCTCCTCCAATGTCGCGATTATAGTACTTGTGTACAATCAAGTTATATATATTTTAATGTACAGACCTCTGGAGAATTCGAGAAATTTACGTACAAGGGAAGATAACCTTGGAAGTCTGTACGTTCGACTACAAATGAAATTAAGTTTCTCTCTATTTCCGAGTTTTAGCCCAATATTGGAAATATCCAGGTGGTCACCTTGTATAGATACTAGGCAAGTAAGCACCAATCTAAGCTGGATCTACATTCCAGTCCCAGGATTTTGGAGCTTTGCTAATGTGGTTTATATTATTGCACCTAATTTGACATATCCTTTCAACCTATAACATGTCAATTAACGGCACATATTTTTAGACTAAATTAGAGTTCTAAATTCATTAAAATGAGGTGCTATTCTCTCCCGATGGCTTCACCTAACGTGGTGGGCTCGCTCAGGGCCTAGTTTGAGGCTGGACAAGTTCAATATCTTCTGAATATGACTTTGGCGTCGAACTCTTCTCCCTCGGAGAATCAGAGTTGTACTTGTGCGTTCTCATTCTTCCTGATGTTTTTGTAAACCAGCGTCGTTGAAAATTCCTAGAATCCGATAATGAGTTGCCCTTCAGCACATCAACGAACGAGTTCATCTTCATGACGTTTCTCGGGCCTCTTGTCTGAAGTCAACACTTGAAAGCCCCTCTCCTATCAATACCGCCAATTGATAGCGCAAGGCGACATGCAGGATCTGTAGACAGTGCAGCACTAGCATATGGGTATGGATGTCTTGTAGGTAACAGATAGTATTGGAGAATCACTTTATCCCTCGTGTGAAAAGAAAGCCCGAGTCACTTCGAGATTGTAAACGAGAATATTCTGCTCGTAATAGAAACATCCTTATCCTCTTCTCCCGACATGAGAACTCTCCGCTCAAATGCTTGAAGTGTTTCGAGCGCTCGCTTTGTTTTCTTATCCTCCCGTGTTTCGCGCACGCGAGCCAACCTCGTCACCAGAATATTTTGGTAATACAGATGTAGTAACGGGTTAGGTGAATTTCGGATGTCATTGAAAGAGTTTCTAGCGTTCTCTGCACATTTCCGAATAGACGGATCTTTGGACATAAAAAATTGCTGAAAATAGAAGCTTCCTCCATTGGCTTCCAAGTCATCCTCTATCGCACCAGTAAAGCCTTGCTAAAGTGGTAGAGCTATATTCTGCCAGATGTAACGCTGTCATGGGTTGGAATATCAAGCTTATCCACATCTCAACGAGATTACCTAGGTAAGAACCAGTTCAGTCTCTTGAGATGTCGGTTTCGGACAAATTGCAAGGGTAAAAAATGCAGACTGCATGCCTTGCATTGAGTCCCAAACGTGGTAATGAAGAGAGGGATTTTTGAAGCGACGATAGGGGTCATTATGATTCTTCAGCCTCACGCGAAAATTTGATGCTTGCCCAACGTACAGTCAGAAGAGTTTGGGGTCACTTTGATTTCAGATGATATGGAGATATACACCACAGCACTCGCTATCAGTTGGATCTTGTCCAATCCCTAGTAAACTGATACTCTATCAGCATTTAATCACTACAAGAGAAGAGGGCCCGGAACTCAGTACAGACCGATGGCTTTCGGCGCTATCTAGATATTGAGCAGTTACTAAACAAGGAGATTTGAGACGCGGTGTACTATCAGATTGTATATCCATGGTCAGGGATGTAGACTTATGGAAATATTGGGAAATGTGTGCAATCTATGGTGTATTATTGGGGTTATTACTTCGACGCCATGGACTCGGTTCGCCTAGATGCCCCGGGCTCAATGAGGAAATCCAGACACTTCTCCAGGATATACGGAGTAACAAGAGCTAGCATCGGAAAGGCCACGATTGGGCGTTGTAATAGGATCCAAAAACCGTGGCATTTCCGCCTAGGCATTCTTTGCTCCCAATATAGCCAGGAACTTGATTTATTCTCTCGTCTCATCTGTCTGTGAAAAGTTCCAATTTCATTTCGGTTATCCAAATTATATCAAAACATGTCTAACGTACAGTTCGTGCAGTCTTGTATACAAACCTAGAACAAACCAAGATTTTCCGACTTTCCTAGATGGCCTTGGTTTAGGTGTCGGTGTTGCCCTTTGACGCTAAACCAAAACATGTGCGCTTTACCTAACATAGTAAACCTTGGAATCGTCGTTACCGGTGGGTACGGGGTAAAAACTTGCCGAATTGCGTGTCTGTTGGTAACAAATCAAATTTACGGATCAGGGCCCTAGAATTGCTGTTTCCGGTCACTCTGGTTGCTAGCTTTACAATAACAGCGATAGGAATGGGTGTCAGTGATGTTTATACAGGTACCATGAGGTATTAAGGATGCGCTGGAATAGAAGAGAAAATCCGGGGATTTAATCCAATCAGAGCATTGTGGCCTAGGGGAAAGGCGC
>KZ119116.1:480-81096 GCA_002153405.1 Mycosphaerella populi pn0402
CTGGCGCCAAAAGCGGCCATTTTCGGCGTCAATTTCACAGGTCCTCATATTCTATATGTAATCTTTTCTATGCAGAACCCACAGCATCAGCCTTGTCAGCGATATTCAACATCAACAAGTTCTCGTGTCAACCTTGTTCGCTATTAGGCGAGAATACAAATTCAAGATTCAGGCAGGTAAAGTGAAATCTCGCACCAAAAGCTCACGCAAGAATGCCCTCTTGCCACCTTCCAATGGTAAATTGCGAGTTGCACATGTTGGTAAGTTCCCAACTTTCAGCACCCACGACGCCAAATGTTCGTTCATCGTCAGGATCTCCTGCTGCACCAGACACAAATAGCGCAGCCATGAAATGATCATCAGTAGCATGGGCATCTCTGAAGCGAGGATGCTTCATCAAGCGAGTCATAGCTCGCCGCAACTGAGGTCCGGATGTCTTCGTGATCACATCTTCGACGGCCTGGCGAAATTCCATTGCCCAGTCCTCCGGCGGGGTTTCCATAGCAAAGTTATCTCGGAATCGTACCATTGGGGCCCACCTATTGCGATACAAATTGTGTACGGCACCACCTGTTCCTATAAAAAGGTAGCCCTCTCGCCGTAGTGGCCGTAAAGTGGCACCGATCTTCATATGGAAATGAGGATCGAAGCGCGCGTTTGCGGAGATCAAGGTCGTGGGTGGACACCCACCCGGAAACATGCGGATCAGAATAAGGTATACGTCGTGAATCCAGTCGAATTTTGGATTGCCACTGACATTGAAGCCCTCGTCGGCAAGCATCTCAATACACCGGCTGGTAGTCTCCAGATCCGGATTGAGTTCATAATTGACGTACTTGTCCGGATTGACATATGCTACCGGGCTTTTTCCTGGATTTGGGTTGCTCGATAGCTCTATTTTATCTCCCAAGCAATCCCAATGTGCACCCTGGTCAGTGACGAATTAGTAGAAGAAGTGGGAATAGCGCAGTACTCCCATATGGTATTGTTTCCCTTACCATTATGACCACTCCCTTGATCTTGTGTGCCAGAGCTTCGTCTCCACACTTTTTCCAATAGTCTGCGCTCTCTGACTCCTCCCCCAGCATCATTGTTGATCCATGGGAGAAGAAATGCACCGGTGTCAGACCTAGATATCATTAGAAAGTTTGCAGAGGACTTCACATTCACCGTCGACATACTCATTTTGACGGGTCAGGACTTGGCTCCAGGGGGGTTTCAAACCATAAGACGGCCTATTGTATTTATGCTCAAAGAGGAGTGTACGTTTCGCAGAGCACTACCGCGGCTCTATTCTTGTTCCTAATGGGAAGATTCGGCAGTGGTCCCCCACATCCCGAGAGCTCTCGGCAACAGGCACTAAAGGGACCTTCTCTCGTACTTTGTCAGCCCAAGGCACAATTTGCCTAGAAAGTTATGGGTGAATGGGCTCGCTTAAAGTAACCGTTCTCAACAGCCGGCATTTGTAATCCCAGGTCAGACGCCCGTGGCTCCTGGGAGGTCCAAGTGAGGCTTGCTCTCCGCAACCCCAGCTTCCCCGCATTTTCTCTTGCACCCTTCATCGACGTTCGATTTCCTGATGGAATTGCGCAAATAGATTCTGCAGTCCGATTGTTTCAATCCAGGGAACATGGACAAGCAACAACCGCCTGTGAAGTCCAAGGAGGGATATTTCCAATGTGGTTTCTGCAAGCGCCATTACAACCGAGCGGATCACTTGATTCGACATGTTCGGTCCCATACAAGAGAAAAACCATATACATGCGACGTGTGTGATAAAGGCTTTGCTCGCCCGTAGGTTAACCCCTTCCCCTCTCTCCTTCCCTCAAATCAGTGAGCCACGAACCTGTCAAGTCTAATGTCTGCATGTCTGAATCATAAAGGGACTTGTTAAAACGCCATGCAACAGGCCACTTGCACGATCGAGACAGCAAGCGCCGGAGATCTTCCTCAACAATTAAGCAGAGTCGTGTGTCACAGGCCTGTAAAACCTGCGCTGCGTCGAAGCTCAAGTGCGATGAGGAAAAGCCTTGTAAACGATGTCGACAGCGAAAGCTTCAATGTGACTGGCAGGAAGTTTCGTTGAACTCGCCTCAAGAGTCAGCCCATTTTCAGTTGGATACACCTGATACGCAGATGATCATGGATCCATCCCTTGACATGGCCACTCCAACGTCATTTCCAACGGCCCCAGCGCCGATGGACCTGCTACCGAATGGTGGTGTCTTAACAGGTGACTCTCATGAGCCAATATTGGACTTAGCAACTTCTCCGGGCGTACAAAGGGCCGATGGTCAAAATTCTACGGAATTAAATGGTACGAATATTTAGGCCGGTTGGATAGTTCATTACTAACTCGAAACGACAGTATCCCAAACCGACCATGAGAGTGGAATTTTTAGCATTGACGGGACATTTTTCCCGAATTTCATACCAGACACCCTAATTCCGTTCTTAGGGAAATACAATGACCCTTTTGATTCATCTAGTCTCATTCCTGAGTACACTCACTATGGGGCATTGGAAAGTCCAACATTAGATTTCAGTCTAACTGATGGAGACTTTGGATTAATTGACCTGTACAACTCTCGGAGCCCCTCCTACCTCAAAGGTGGTGATCCGCAGGATATTTGTGATGCAGAAAATGATGTTGGTATGGGACTTGAAGCATATCATCGCTCATCACTGTCTGCATGGACCCCTGTCCAGGGTCAGGATAGGGCATTCGATGACCACGAAAATCTTTCAGTTCCTGAGGCTATAGATAGCCCAAAGGTGATCTCGGATCAACAGATTCTCTGTGAGAAGCTCTCTTCGAGCAGCAGAGATATGATCTTTGGCTTAGTTCTAGAAATAAGCAAAGAAGCCAACATGAGTCGAATAATGAGGACTTTCCCAAGCACAGATCTGCTAAATCGCCTCCTCCAGCAATACTTTGAAAATCAACATCACAGTATCGTTTCATTCATTCATGCGCCAACCTTTCGGCCAAATAACGAACATCCGAGTGTTCTCGCTGCTCTCGCTTCAGCGGGCGCAGTTCGCTCCAGTATCCCAACTATAAGGAAGCTAGGATATGCTCTTATGGAGATTGTCCGTCTGTTCATGCCAGTGAAGGTGCGGCTTTTCTCTTTCTTAGGTTCCAATACTTGCATGCTGATGCCCTTTCAAGTACGAAAACGACAACAGCACCACTCGTGACCTCCGGACGTCACAAACCTATGCTTTAAACATCGACATTGGAATATGGAGTGGTAATCGACGCAAAACTGAGATTGCAGAGAGTTTCGCCCAGCCACTGATTACTATGCTTAGACGAGGGTTAAGATTTCGTCGTTCAATGTATACTACTATTTTCCCATCCAGCAAAGATAACGGAGAGGTATTGGAGACGAAATGGCTAGAGTGGATTGAGCAAGAGTCATTCAAAAGGTGAATCTGCCTATATACTATGATTGGTTGCTGGAGGCAAATACTAAACATGAGCAGACTTGTATACCACATCTTTATTCATGATGCACAAACTGCAGCCACCCTAAATGTCAATCCTTTGATATCATACGCGGACCTGGAGCTACCACTCCCTGCGCCCCGAGAACTATGGGAAGCCCAAACTGCTTGTGAATGGAAAAAGTTATACCTTGAGTTGACCCCTAGCCGGACCCCATCACTCGCGGATGCTCTTCGAGACATGTCAACACTCTCGCTGTCTCAGACCCAAATTGATTCGCAATTCGCAGCGATCGTCCTTCTACATGGCCTTTCAGCGCTAATCAACGAATATCATCGCCTCAAGTTCATCTCTTCCGCCAACTCTAAGCATTGGCATGCTTTAGTAATCAATTCCAGACAGCAGGAGCTCGACAAAGCTCTTCAGCATTTTCGGATGGTTATTTCTGAGGTGAACTCAGCAAGTCAACCTGAGATCAAGCTGACCTATGAGGTGGTTTCCATGCTCTTATACATGTCTCCTGAGGAACTTCAGCTTTTTGCAGGAAAAGAGGACAAACACGAGGCGCGTCGTGTTTATCACTCTGCGCTGGAATGGATTGGCAGTTCCGATTCTCGAATGTCTATTTGGCATGCTGGCCAAGTGATTCGTGCTGCTCGAGAAATGCCTCTTGCTTCGTTGACTGGGTTTGTGGCCATCGGAATATACTATGCTAGTCTTGCATTTTGGTCTTACGGCGTCGTATCCAAAGCGCAAAGCTCTAATTTGGGGATGGATCATATCTCTTGTGTTCCTAGTGAAGGCCCTGCGGTTTTCCTGGATGGAGAGGATGAAAGCAATATTTCGAAATTTGTCACTCTGGGGTGTGGATTTCCTGCAATTCAAGGGCCAGATGGCCCAGTGCTGCTTGCGGACACAGGTCCTACTATGCAGGCTATAAGGCAAATGCTTCGACCAGAAATGTCAGAAAGTACCCCACAGCTCGTTCAGAGTCTTGCTCAGCTCATGGGCGATCTGGGGAATTGTGTTCATGGTACATAATGAAGCTACATATTGATCCTTGCAAGCTCAAACAAATAGCGTCATTGATTACATCTAGACATCCTTGCCGCTTGCTAGTTTTGAGCTCTATACTAGTATAATCACCGTGACAGCGACGAATTGTATCTACTTTGAACCGGCCCATCTTATTTGTACAATATCAGTGCGGGGTGCTTTTCCGAACCCTTCATCCCTTGGCGGTTATTGCTCACTTACGAACGAAACTATGAGACACGAGGCCAATGAAGCTGCAGGAAACCCATTTGAATGAAATCGGACGACTGATTCAACATACATATGTTGGCCTACAGGTTTGAAGGATACAGCGCCGGAAAAGACAGACGGGCGATGAAGCTTTTCCGGCGTTGGGAAAACGAGGTTCGGATATCCGGAAATCAGCAATAGCCGCTCGGAGAGGCACCGAACATCAAGACGTGTGTAGTCGGCTCGCTGGAGACTTAAGACATGCCTCGTCCCCGCTCATTTGGCTGTTCTAATTACCAGTGAAAAAAAAATGTCGGCGGTAACGACAACCACCACGCTAGACGTGCAACCAACGCAGGGGCAGGACATCGCCACGCGCTTGCTCAATGGAACTCTCCATGCTCGGTATCCTCCAGTAGAGAAGTTCTTGACCATCGATGGTCTACTCAGATCGCATGCTGCAGAGCCAGATGCAGCTCAGAAGCCATTGGTATGTTATCCAATCAGAGGGTCGAATGACTTCGAAGAGCACACAGCCCGTGATCTGGACCGATATACAGATGTTGTGGCTCATTATTACATGGAGCAAGGCCTATCACCAGCGGTAAGTTCGACGACCACACTCAACTGATCGGTCGCTAATAGCTATACAAGGATCCATCGCTGGAAAAGGCGCCAGTGGTTTCGCTCTTGATCGGGTCAAGCTTTGAGGTTATCCTGACCTTCTTTGCACTAAATCGTTTGGGCTATGCCGTACTGTTTCTATCGACTCGCTTAACGGCCGATGCTCATGCACGCCTTATGGACATGGTAGGCAGTCATCTGATGATTGTAGCCAATCCGTATAGGCAAACCTTTGAGGAGATTTGCAAGGAGCGACCTGGCTGCACCGGATTCTCCTTTGTACAAAGAGCAGATTGGTTCAATCGGTCTGCAAAATCCCCTCGCTTTACTCGCGACGATGCCGACCCGGTTAAAGAAAGCCGTAAAATGGGATGGATATTACATTCTTCTGGAAGCACGGGGTTTCCAAAGCCTATATTCCTTACCAATTATCAGGTTCTCGCCAATGGTCGCAAGAGTTTCGGCTTGCGTCTCTTTATCATCAGTCCCCTGTTTCACTCTCACGCATTGATGGAAATCATGCGAGCCTTTTACACAAGAGCAAAAGCATTTGTTGGGAATCATTCTCTTCCGGTCACATATCAAAATCTATACGATGCTTTGACGGTTGCAAAGCCAGAGCAGTTTAGCGCTGTGCCATACGTGATTAGTTTACTGGCAGAGAAGCCAGAGGGTATCGCTACTCTTGCCCGCCCTGAACTTGTATTGTTTGGAGGTTCGAGTTTCCCCGATGACCTTGGCGACAAGTTGGTCTCTCAAGGCGTCAACCTGGTCGGCAATTACGGTGCGACAGAGACAGGTCAAATAATGACTTCTTTCCGAGGAAATGGCGATAACGAATGGCAGTATTTGCGATTACATCGCCCAGTTGCCGACTTCACATTGATGGACGAAATATCTCCCGGTGTCTTTGAGTGTGTAGGACTAGACGGACTTCCCAGCAAGGGCCCCTCCAACTCCAAGCCTCCATTCAGTGATAAAAATCCTGAAAACAGCTTCAGGACAGCCGATTTATTCACAAGGCACCCAGATCCCAATAAAAGTAACTACTATAAGTATCTCAGTCGTTTGGATGACCGGATCACTTTGGTAAACGGGGAGAAGGTGCTTCCGATTCCAATCGAGGGCCGTGTGCGGGAGGAGGAACTGGTTGGAGATTGTGTTGTTTTTGGGTTCCAGCGAACAGTCCCAGGGGCCTTGATATTCCGTGCACCGGGTAAAGCCACGGAATTAAGCGATGGGGAATTCTTGGAAACCATTTGGCCTGCTGTGGAAGCAGCAAATGCCCGCGCCGAATCATTCTCTCGGATTCCGAAGGAGCTTGTTGTGATAAAAGGAGCCGATGTCATCTATCCCAAGACAGACAAAGGCACCTTTATTCGTGCCCAGGTCTATCAACAGTTTGAAGAGGATATCAAAGGCGCATATGCGCTCTTTGAGGGTAGCAGTGAAGAGGCCGGTACTCTTGCGCTCAGCATACCAGAACTAGAAGCTTGGCTTCTGGCTCGATTTCACAACGACCTGGATGTGCCCTTGGAGAATGTTGACACTGATATTTTCTCAGCCGGTGTCGATAGCTTACAAACAACCCGAATATGGCGATACATCGTCCGCGATCTTGATCTCGGAGAACAAAGCAAGAACCTTTCGCAGAATATTGTGTTTGAAAAGGGGACCATCCGCTCCCTCGCAAAACATCTTTATCGGATGCGAACAGGCGAAGAAGTGGAGGAAGAAGATGAGATTCAAATCATGCGTGAGCTGATAGACAAGTATTCCCATTTCACGCATCACATTCCGATCCTCCAGCGTCAGCCTGAGACCGATTTTGTCCTTGTCACTGGTGGAACTGGGAACCTTGGTGCCTTCGTCATCGCAGATTTGGTTAAACGACCCTCTGTATCCGAAGTTTGGGCTCTTGTGCGGGCTCCTGGTCAAGCAAGCGCTGGCGCTCGTCTGACAAGTGCGTTGGTTGATCGTCATATTGTATTGACTGATGAAGAGGCTGCAAAGATTCGAGCAGTGCCGAGTGATCTGTCACAAGCAAATCTGGGCTTGGATGGTTACATAATTGACCACCTTCTTTCTTCCTTGACGAGCGTTATACATAGTGCATGGGCCGTCAACTTCAACCTTGGGGTCCGCTCCTTCGAGCAGCAGCATATTCGGGGAACATATAATCTCATAAACTTCTGCTTGCGCTCCAGACTTCCTAATCCCGCACGGTTCTTCTTCTGCTCTAGTGTGAGTGCCGCAAGCAACACACCAAAACCTGCTTCCATCCCCGAGACAATAGTGGAGGACCTAGAGCATGCCCAGAAGATGGGATATGGGAGATCCAAATTGGTGACAGAGCACATAACTCGAAATGCCATGCGGCACGCTGGTATACATGCGAGGGTGCTACGAATCGGGCAACTTGGTGGCGACCTCCATAGCGCACAATGGAATGATACAGAAGCCATCGCATTGATGTTCCGCAGCACCCTAACAACTGGCTCTCTGCCTGCTTTGGAAGAGAGGCCCACTTGGTTACCTGTTGATCAATGTGCTGAAACTGTCGCTGACATCTCCCTCCGTGCATCATTTGGCCCCGAGGAGGAGAGTCTTGTATACCACTTGGTCAACCCGCAAAGCTTCAGTTGGAAAAATGACCTGCTTCCCGCATTGGAAAAATGCTCTGATCTTCCCAGATTTGAGATAGTTTCTCCTGAAGTTTGGCTGCAGAAGCTAGCTGCGAGCGATAATGACCCCGAGAGAAATCCGAGCATCAAGCTTTTCGATTTTTGGTATTCAAAGTATGGTGGGCATCGCCCAATGCAGTCTGAAGATGGGGGGCTCGTGTTTGAAACAAAGCGCACCACCCAAGATAGTCCCTCTCTTGGCCTTGTCAAAGATCCAGTCGCTGAGGGCTTGGTCCATCGCTATATCAGCACTTGGATGGCTCGGTGGACGGGCAAAGAGGCCAACGACAGGGCTGTCTGAAACCATAGATAAAGACATACATTGATTCCCAAATTATTTTTGAAATTTCTCAGCTGTAATTCCACGGCATTCGTTCAGGTGATTTCCCTCTATTGCTTATGCAAACTTTAGATTGATCATGAGCAAATTCATCTTGACCTATAGAGAGGTATTTGAGGGGAATGATAGAGAAGACGCCGAGAACTATGATTTATCCCACTGCTAAAAGTGGGAGTTGCCGACTTTGAAACCTTGCAAAGACTGGAGATGCGAAGTCAAGCGAGTCTGTATTGATTTGTAGACTTAAGGTAGACAATCGAAGCAAAAATCTATATTAGACTAAGTACTGATTTAATCAGCCCTCTTCGACGCTTTACCAGTTTTCCCATACAGCATCAGGCAGGACAGTTCTCATGATCTCCCAATGTTCCAAGGCAGCCCGATCTTGGAACTTGTGGAGTCGCCCAACCTCCTTTGCCACAAGAACACGTCTTCCTTTCGGGGGGATTGTTGAAAAGGTTGAGAGCTCCATTTCATGCTTTGGAACAAGATAGGCCTCGCGCGACTTACTGCCCAGGAAATCTGCGTTCACTGGGTCACGGAACGTAAGTGGCGTGTTCGTGTTTTTCTTGCAGAAGAGAACCATGTTTGTGAAATTGGCATTTTCGTCATCTTTGCTAGCTGCCTGCTCACGGAAGATACGACAAGATGGAAAAACAGCTTGAATAGTGCGGACAATGAGGGCGGTGGGGTACAAAGTCAAGTCCCCGGCATAATTTATCGCGATGACTCCGTCATCTTTGAGAAGAGCACTGAGGTCTAACAGGAACTCGATGGTGAATAGATCAGCAGGCTCAGCACCGCCTGTGAAAACGTCGTGGATAATGTAGTCGTATTGGGCGGAAGCTTTCCGGGCAACCTTCACGAATTTAGTCGCATCTTCGATGGCTGCAATGTGATTTGATGGCAAATCGAAATATTGAGTTGCAAATTTATGCACAACAGGATCGAGTTCGACGATTGTTGTCTCAATACCATGCTTGATCAAAGCCGCAGGTGTAGTGCCAATCCCAAGACCAATGACAAGTGCTTTGCTCCCGGCATCCACCCGCTGGCTACCGTGGTCAGGCTCAACGAGACGAATAGCCTCAAGTGTAACAAAGATTGCGTAGATGGGATCCTCCACTTGCGGCTGGTAGCCTGGCGTTGTTTTGGTCCACTGGCCACCAAGAAGACTGTGGTCACACCGCATGACTCGAAATCCATCGTGGTCGTTCTCAAGGACCGATATATAACCCGTATTTGACTCCTGGCGCGCCAGGAGAGAGTAACCTTCTTGCTGAACAGCAGAGTTAGCAGCACCAAGCCCGCCCAAGTGAACGTCCGAGGAAACAGTGAAGAGTAAAGATGGAATAGCCAAGAGCAGTAACTTTGATGGAGGAATAATTACTGAGTAGAGCAGCGCAATGACGAATTGCAGGCCTGCGCGGGAGAAAATCACTGATAAGCCAATGGCGTGGGACAAAATCTTCCGGGCGATAGTTTCTCCAATCGAATAGAAAATGTACGAGCTCAGCAAAGGGATATGCTCAGCAGCAATCTCGCCTTGTGACTCCAAGTGTAGAGCGGATTGAATCTGCTTTCCTGCAATCGCCACGGTAAGAGTGACCAGGGGGAAGTAACCCAGAAGCTCGGTGATAACTGGGCCGGTGGGATTTCCAAGCTTGGAACTCTGCTGCATGGCGAAGTACTGAAGAGTTGGAGTCCAAAAAGCGAGAACAGGAAGCATATAAGCAGCAGTCCGGCCAAGCCGCCTCATCACTTGATCTTTTCCAAACCATCCGACCCCAGCAAATATAGCAACTCCGTAACCGTGAAAAATGTGTGCCGGTAAGGAACCATATACCGGCGATAGCACCAGCACCATCACAGGGGAGTAAAAGGCGATGGCAAATAGCAAGGCAATTCCAGTGCCGAGCCGGTAGGTATCAACCTGACGGACAAATTGTTCCAGAGACATGGTGAGACGAAGTTTGAGTGACGAGGCTTGCAACGAGAATAGGCCTTAGACGGCGTGAATTGACCCAGCTATAAGCCCAGCATGAAGCGTTCTGCTCTAGGTCCACGAATGACAGGTGGTGACGAGGCAATTGGGGTTTCGGTGTCTCGAAAGTCGCGATGTTTTTTTGGGAATGCGGGCGGTCACGGAGGTCAGAACCGATAAGATAAGCGGGGGTACGGAGGCAACATTTTCCCACCATCGCTTCCTTCACATCCATACAATACACCGTTGTTGCAAAAGATGCGTACCTCTCCAAATGTGATCATTACTGGGACTCCAGGTGTGGGAAAGACAGTACACTGCGAGCAAGTAGCGCAGGAAATCGGCTTGAAGCATCTGTCCATTAATCAGATTGCGAAAGACCGCGACTGCTTTGAAACTTACGACGAGGAGCGCAAGACGTGGGTAGTGGATGAGGATAAGGTGTGCTTTCTTTCCCCTATTTTTTCCCCCTCGCTGCCTTAATATAATCAGTGGAGTTGCCGTGAAATCGGCAAGATGCGATAGCTTGAGACTTTTGCCTATGCGATATGTTGCAGTTCATCGGGTTTTTGGATCTACACAAGACTAATTACTCTCTAATTTTCTAGTTACTCGACTCCATAGAGGATGAGATTCTCGAAGGTGGTTATCTAATTGATTGGCACGCCTGCGATCTTTTTCCTAAATCTTGGATCGACCTTGTTGTGGTCCTCCGATGCCCATCGACCACTGTTCACTATGATCGCCTTTCCTCAAGGTAAGAACTGTTCCTCCTCTGTCAAAAATGCAAACACGTTTGGTGCATCGTGTGAACATGCTAATATCGGAGGGCAGAGGTTATCACGAAGAAAAGCTCCAAGAAAATCTAGACGCGGAGATCTTTGGTGTTCTGCTCGAAGAGGCGCAAGAAGCCTTCGATGAAGAAATTGTGGTGGAGCTAAACAGCGAGAAATCGGAGGACGTTGACAACAACTGCAACAGGATCACACAGTGGGTGGAGAATTGGAAAAAGCAACATGCGGAAGAGGCTGGTTGAGTTGACACCTGATCGTGTGGATTTGCCGTTTCATAGTGCTGGAGTCACTAGAGCTAGAGATCATTTAGAGACCCATGTTCTAAGCTGTGCAGACCTTTTGTCCGGGGAATAAACCTCGGCTCTGGAACAAGAGAAACAATAACAGAACCCGTCAAGTTGACCCCGGTACTGCGAAATCGAGTCGCGGGCTTCTTGGGGTCCTGAGCTCGTTCCTCAGTCTTCCAACATGCTATGAGGTTGATACAGGACCTATGAACTGAATGATACCGCAGTCCTTCTTCTCTAACTTGCCTTTGTTCTTTTTCTCACTATGAAGGGGCTAAGAGCTAGCCCTGGAAGTGCCGCGTTTTTATTTACTAGAGAAAGAGCTGCCCAAGAATAAAAATTGTTGGGATTGGGGGGGAGGTTTCCTTGTCTTAGAGTTCGAGCAGTTACAACCTTGGAAGAATAAATACATATTTTGCACTTGGAGAACCAACTTGAATATTGCATTCTGTCCATTAACCTTGGAAACGCCAACGCTAATCCCAAGTCCGATTGTCAATTCTCGAGCCCCAAATTGTCACCTCGGTATGGTTCGATATTCCTGTCTAAGCGAGGATATCTACCAGTGAGTATCGGCATGCTACTCAAGGGGAAATGCCCGCTGATTTTAATACCTAGGTACCCACCAATGCGCCGTATTTCGTTCACTATTGAACCGCCATGCGCACTAACAGGTAAGGGGGGTCTCTAGATGCGGATGTCGCTTGCTGACTTTTAATTAAGCTTCAACGTGATAGTTAGAGGCATCCAGGGATTTCCTAGGAGCGGTTCGATGATCTAACAGGGCAGAGGCGAGATCAGAAAGGAAGTCATGTGGAGGATTCCAGTCGCGCAGCCACCCACTATGTGCGTTGTGCACGAATGTATCCACAAGGACCTGGCGAATGGGCGTCATACCACACGGGTTACTGTATACATGTAGTATTGCATCCTCGATTGAATCCCACTGTCCATCATCTGGCGATTTGGAGAGAGACTTTTCCACCATGGCATCGATCGTGGCCTTCTGGAATGACAAATCGAGAAGCTTGTCACCCATGACATGGGCCTTGACTAGGTCGATGTACTCCGTATCTGTCGCGGTGTCTGGCTCGTCACAGGACACCGGGATCGTTCCAAAGTAAAGCCAGTGTATGTATAAAGCGAAGATTTTGGGTTCATCATCCTGCAACTTGATGACGCCTTGTGATGATTCCTGCCATCTGCCCCCTAAAGCTCTGTCAAAAAAGGACGAAGAGGCACGTATTACGAGCTCATGAACACTAAATGCATCGCCATCATTGCCTACGTGTATTTCAATTATTCTTCCTGAGACCCTATCATCACCCGGTCAGCATATAATCTCGAAAGGCTCACTAGGCGTCAGAGTAATACTTACATACGACTTCGCTGGTTGGAAGATCGAATACTTTTTGATTTCCTGCCATTTGGGGCCTTGAAGATGGAGGAGTTGGCGGGTGATGAGTCCTTAATACGTGCCATGATCCTAATAGAAGATGAAAAAAACTGGAATAGAGGCAGTCGAGCAGCAGGCTCGATGCTTGCGCGGTTACCTAGGTATATATGCCTCGGACCTTTCAAGGTTTCAGGAAACCCAAGGAACCTTCCAGTTCTCTGAACAAAGCAATCATGTTTATCTCTGTTTCCAGTATTAAACCACGACATTATAAATAACCTAGCCCGAGCTACGATTTGACATCCGCCTTTGTGCCAATTGTCCGGTGTCGAGGCGGGAAATGGAGCAGCCCTGCAGGCAGATGATGGGACGAGTATCTATGCCATGGATATCAACCTGCGTGAGTCGAAGATGCTTTTCCCTGGCTCCTTGCAGAGGAGAGGAGCCTGCGGAGAGGAGCCTAGGACTGTTCAGCTTTATCTCAGCTTCACAACCTTGGAAGAAAGTAAACAATGCAGTGCACGTGAGCAGAAGCTAACGCTGTCTGGCACTGCAGTTCTGGATTCCCTCACAAACACGACGTTGAGCAACCAACAGGATCCGGGTCTAGACGCAGTAGCCCAGCCCAGCATGTTCCCAACCAGGACCACGCCTCATCCCATGGTCCATCCAGCTGAACAGGGCGCGATCTCGATCGGGTGACGTCAGTGACCTTTCCTCGATCGATGGCATCGCATTCCCGGCCTCCTCAAAAATGGCACGCGTCCCCCAACATCATTGGGGATGCGATTCGTTATTTCCTCTCAAGCCGCACGAAGGTTATTTCGTCTTCGACTTTTTTCGCTGCCAATGGCGCCCTCTAAGCGCAGAAGATCCAGCTCCGAGTCGGATACCAAGCCTGTGAAACGAAGCCATGCCGATATACGCCAACCACACCCCAATGCGAAGCAAGCAGAGGACTTTGGCATTGTCTTACGTGATTTCTACCCTCCGGAGATGAGCAACGCACGATGTCAAGCGTACAATGACGGTACTTTGGAGCGACCAATCGAAACACTGGAGCATGCATGTCGCGACACTGTGGACCAGATCCGCAATGTTGTGGTTGGCAAAGCCGTTGTCCATTGGTTCAAGAACGACCTGCGCTTGCATGATAATCGAGCTCTCCATAAAGCCCGTGAAATAGCCCGGGAGAATGGGGTTCCCCTAATCGGCCTCTATATTCTCTCCCCGGAAGACTTGACTGCTCACTCTGCCAGTCCGGCACGCGTGGATTTTATTTTACGCACGCTACAGCAGCTGCAACGTGATCTGAGCGAATTGGACATTCCCCTCTATATGGAAACGCAAGAGAAACGGAGAGCTCTTCCAGGCCGGGTCGTGGAGCTGTGCCAACAGTGGGAGGCGAACCACCTGTTTGGAAATATCGAATACGAAGTCGACGAGTTACGTCGAGATGCCAAGCTGGTTCGGCTCTCTGCAGACAGCAAAATTGCTTTCACCCTTTCTCACGATACCTGTGTTGTGCCTCCCGGTGCCTTGAGCAGTCAACAGGGCCGACAATACGCTGTCTATACACCATGGTTTCGTTCTTGGCTTGCATTCCTGAAGGAGAATCCTGATTATCTCGAGCTCTCTGAGGAACCTGGCTCAAATCCAAGTAACACGCGCCAAAAGTTCTCAGATCTATTTGATTGCGATATTCCGGCCACGCCTGCCGATAAGAAATTGACAGATGCGGAGAAGAAGAAGTACGAAAACCTTTACCCGGCTGGGGAGCACGAAGCCCTCCAAAGACTCGACAAATTTCTGGAGGAGAAAGGTCGAGACTACGAACAGACTCGAAACATGACGAGTCAAGATGGCACATCCGTTCTGAGCCCGTATTTTGCGACCGGCTCTCTATCTGCTCGCACTGCAGTCGTCACCGCCAAGCGAACTAATAAAAACCAGCTGGACAAAAACAATTCAAGTCTTGTTACATGGATTAGCGAGGTTGCATGGCGTGATTTCTACAAGCACGTCCTAGCACACTGGCCTTTTATTTGGTGAGCTTTCCCAAAGCAGTCATAATCATCTTAGTTCCTCAGTCCTTCCTAACCATACTCGCAGCATGAATAAATGCTTCAAGCCAGAGCATACAAATATTGAGTGGGAGTATGACCTCGAGCAGTTTGAGGCTTGGTGCCAGGGCAAGACTGGTTTCCCCATCGTCGATGCTGCAATGAGACAGCTTCGACAGTCTGCATGGATGCATAATCGCAGCCGTATGGTGGTCTCGTCGTTCTTGTCCAAGGACTTACTCATTGATTGGCGCCGAGGAGAACGGTACTTCATGGAAAACCTCATAGACGGAGACTTTGCATCCAATCATGGGGGTTGGGGTTTTGGGTCGAGCACAGGCGTTGATCCGCAACCCTACTTTCGAATATTTAACCCACTTCGACAGAGCGAGCGGTTTGACCCCGATGGCGAATATATTCGTCGTTGGGTTCCCGAGCTGCGCGATATCGAGGGCAAAGCTATTCATGACCCATACGAACGAGGTGCTGGTGCCCAGGCCGAAAAAAATGGATATCCTCGGCCTATTGTGCAACATGCGGCGAGTCGGGAAAAGGCGCTTGCTCGGTTCAAGCAAGCACTTCAGGGTTAGGGTGGCTTTCTATCTGTACTACTATGTATGAGTAAAGTAATAAAAGTCAGCATTTCAATACCTTTTCAGCACCTACTACTGATGACTAACCAACGCACCATCTTATTCGAGGACTCCAGTATTCAACATAGAGATACAGCCTTGACGTTAGGGCGAATACTCACTAGATGGGGTTTCGAACACAAGTGAGACTTAGCAGTACGCACGGTACTGCTATAGGTATTTCAAGTTCGACCTAGATATATGTACGAGCATTTACCCTCCATTTCAGACTAGAATGATGACCCGCCATATCGTAACTAGTCAACTAATATTTTGCAATAAGTTCGTTCACCTTCACGCCGGAGTAAGAGTGGTCAGAGAAGAATAGGAACAGCGCATGTTAGAATCAAAGGTAGGCATAGGCAGATTTCACTGCAGGGTATATAGTCGTAGTCAGGCCGGGAGGTAATATCCTTCCAGGCCTCGCAGCGAAACGCTCTCAAATAATATGTACATAAGGTAAACCGACAATTGACAAATCGTCCACTTTAGATCCCGCCTGTCATGGGCCATGTGAACCCCGCTGCTACCGGGGCCCACAGCTATCTTTGTCTCGTCGAAGGATGAGCTTAAATGGAGTAGAGCCGCCAGCGGAGTCGATTAAGGCCACCGACGAGGCTCCACTTGAACTCGAGGTGCCACTAAAGCCACTGTAGGTACTATAGCTCGACATACCATTCACCTCCCGATCTGACGGTTCAAACTCCTTGCAGCTGCCCTTGGCAAAGACATGCACAATAAAGTTCGAGGGGCGAACAATCTTCCGGAGGGGCTGGACTAGGTAAGGCGTCACGTACGCGCGCAGGCCATTTTGGGGATGGATGTGCAGAATCAGTTCTTCTAGATAAGGCATATCGGCAAGCACATTGCACGCGGAGCAATAACGGAGCCAGTCTGCCTCGAGATCCCCAAGATAGCCTTTTGGATTGAACGGGAACACGTAGGTGAAATGCACCGCACGAATCTGGGTCAGGCGCCGCGGAAGGAGTGTGGACGCGAAGTCCAGGATGCGGTCTACATTGTCGAAGGTAAAGACATGCCGCTGGTATAGAATGTTGATAGCGTCCGAATATCTAGTATCCTATGAGCCCTGTGCTACGAGTTTCGGGGATAAGGCATATCGGGGTTCCTACTCACATCATACGACAGGTTCGCAGAAGAGACACCAGATCCACAGTCTCAGCGATGGATTCGCACGCATGGTTACAGGACGACTCGCCCTTGGTTTCCAAGCGCTGCGAGCACCTAATGCCCACGAGCTTGGATGTGTTCTTCATTCTCCCTCGTCGGTCCACCCGAACAATATGGAATTGTTCGCGGCCGAAATAATACTCCCAAATGCGAGATCGAACCTCCACGGGGAGGCGCGACAGGGGCGACTGATGTTGGTCCAGATAGTGTTGTGGCTTTGGTTTTCCTAGAATCTTCTTCCACCCCGTCTGCTTCTCGGGTTCGTGATCGTGCACGCGAGTGAGGGACCGTGGTCTGGAGGCGGCATCGCGGTTGGCGGCATTTCTTCGATTGAGGGCATTGGGCTCTTCGGGTCGGGTCAAGGTCTTGAGGACCTCCTCGCTGTTTTCAAAGCAGCGATACAACATGTTTGGCTCAGGGGGGTCTGGAGGGCGATAAAGGAGATGGTTCCCAGATCAATGAATGTCTCTTCTCGGCAGGGGCCACTATTGGAACTTTGCACCACACAGGGGCGACATCATTGGTGGTGACGATCGGCGAGATCTCCACAGCCCCGCGTCCTTTTTCTGTCTCGAGACCCAACTTTGCCACTCCAAACCACTGTGAAACACGAAGCCAAGCCGATGGTTTCATGCGCTTTTCTAGAGCCGTGGTGCCTGCGTCGCGTACCTGCAATCTACATTGTGGCCAGCAGAAGCCGCGGGAGTCGGGTGCTCATGCCCAACTGTTGCGGGTCTAGAACCGGCTGTCCAACGTCCCAGCATCGAGTGTTTCACATTTCACATCCAGTTTCCTGCCGTTAGTCATCGTGCACTAACTAACTAACTAACTAACTTAACTAAGTTAGTTAACTTAGTTAACGTAATTCCCGGTCGGGCTGGCCACCCGGCCGAGCTGGCCAGAACGGAAAAGTATACTGAAGGGCTAATACTCCAAAAGGGCTATATCTCAAGAAAAAACTTGTTCTTTCACCTTCAAAGCTAGTATGGCAATATATGATACTCTTCTATTATGCACTACCAGATTTTGATCCGATAAGGATAAGGAATAACTTGAATTGTGCAATACTACAGATTTTTGTACGCTTCTAATTAAGCAATGAAGATTCTTCTGCAGAACCTTCTTGAAATAAGATATAAAATCTAGGAGATAATAATCAAGGTATACAGATACTATGTATAGTATATCATAAAACTATAATTCATTCGAGTTAAGATATAACGCTGTACTTTATCACTTTTCAGTATGGCGTACCGGGTGGCCAGGCCGACCGAGTGGGCAGCTCGGCCGGGAGTTACGTTAAAGTGCGGACGAAATCCCCACTACAGTAGCTCCGGAGAATTGTGCTCGCATCGGGCATTGCTGATCAAACCGTCGGCGACAAGCAACAAACTTTTTTCATGGAGGACGCATCACTAAAGGGGTATAGCGCCCTGCTCGCGTATCGTGGCCGAATAATTGGGAGATTTTGAGGTTGGAGAAGATACTTTTCTGCTGTCAAAGCTCAACCTCCTAGATAATTATTGAAGCCGCCAGGTTTGCAGCGTTCCAGTATAGGCCTCTAGGATTAGCTACTCGTCCCATTCACAGTCTTTCTCAATATCTTATACTGGGTTTCATCAACAAGAAGCTATTACATGAGTGTCATCAAGTAGCGGTATCTATGGAGGATTAAGATAACAAGATCGCATTTCTACACCATGGCAATTGCCTACGGTGCAGAATATTGACGACCATCAATATTCTCCCAGCTAATGTTAATGTGAACTACTGCTGCGAGAACCTTCCAGATGGAACCTTCCAAGGCTGGAATGATGTCAAGGGCCGGATCTGCTGCCTCTCGAACGGAACCTGGCTTTTCCAAAATTTAGGTATAGTTGGGGTGGTCTACGCAGCGAGAGTCAGTCCAACTTCCCCCGGTCAACCCGTGGATTCCGTGATCGACTGATAAGGGATCGCGCCCGTGCGGCCACGCGAAGTACTATGGAGCAGGGCTCGACATTTCCTCTTCATTCATAATTCATTCTCGCCATCGATATCGATCTTTCCATCATATTTTTGTTGAAACAACTTGGAGCGCGACCTGTGAAGGACACTGTCCGACGCGTTTCCCACGCGCGTTTGTTGACGAGCCGCAGATCGCGGCTCCACCGCGCGACTCTGCATTTGCATCGCCGTGCACTGTGCAACATTCCTGAGGTTTGACGAATGACGGGGGATAGACAGGAGCGGTCCAGCTGCCCCGCGGCCCAATTGATTCCGATGAACAGCGAGGTCCCCCTTCCTCCGCCTCGGCGCATTCGACATCGCTCACCGCGCGCTGCTCAGTCTCCGTCAGGCTCAGTCGCCTCAGCATTCCGACCATCTCGTCGCCAGTCACGGTTCGACGACCTCTCCAGCCAGCCCTCTAGTGACCCTGCCTTGTTCTCGAGTGATGACATTCCCGCGTCCGGCCTGGAGAATTACAATGCCCCCGTCGCAGGGACAGGGCGCAAGCGGCGATATCGTGGGACTTGGTGGGGCGAACAGGTGATAGACCCCAAGAGGAAAAGGGCCGATTTCAAAGAGAAGCGCCATCTGGACAGTGGTGTGTGGATGGGAAGCGACGAGTCTGGTGTGGATTCTTTGCTATCATCCGAGGACGCACCAACATGGGGGGAGGATCTGCTGAAGACTGCAGTGACATGTAACAAGAACTCGCAAGGCCCATCTTCTCTGTCCAACCAAGTATCTGCGTCGAAATCGGTCCTGCCTTTCCCCATAGTGAAAGCACCAAATGAGCCAGATGGACATCGATTTGCAAGAGCTACAGTGCACGATTGTCTGGAGAAGGGCGAGGAAGCTGTTGATCTTGGGTATGTTTTACATGCGCTTGTGTAGTGGAGGCATGTCAACGTATTGCAGCTAACATATCACTAGCAACCTAAACCTGAGAACCATCCCACCAGGTCTGCTCCGGCCCCTCTGCCATCTTACAAAGTTGCCAGCTGTGAGAGAAGCGCCGATTTCAGAAGATGCCTATACATCTCTCCAGCCATTCCTCAAAATTTACCTTCCAGGGAATTCCCTGATGTTTCTTCACAATGAGCTGTTCGAGTTGAAGGACCTAAGAGTCTTGAGTGTGCGAAACAACAAGCTTCGAGAAGTTTCCCCGATGATCCGGCACTTGACATCTCTGGAAGTCCTCAATATTGCGGTCAATCGGCTGACCTACCTCCCGTGGGAACTCTTACAACTTGTTCGATGTGGAGAATTGAAGCATTTAACGGCGAATCCAAATCCATTTCCCACCATTGAGCAAGCGGAAATTACCACATGGCATCGGAAGCCTCAAATGGAGGAGAGCGCTGCTGCTAATTCCGTATGTTTTGATCAGTACGAGGAAACCCCAGCTGACGCATGGCATGCATTACATGTTGCAACTGGCCCTTTCATCCGACTAGACATGGAGGGGAGGTGTATCGAAAGCTCGTCAATACCCGCGTCTATGGTTCCACACGCAAACGCCCCGTCACTCCGCGAGGTAGCCCTTCGTGCAGTATCGAAATTGCCAGACGTGGAGCATATCACCGATGACGAATTGGCAGATTTCCCTGCCTTGGTGATCCCATTGATTCACCAAGTGAGGAAAATTCGCGCTGCAGGGGGCCAGCAATGCTCTGTGTGTCAAGCTGATTATGTTTTACCTCGAGTAGAGTGGCTTGAGTGGTGGGACTGTATACCACATGAAAACGGTATGAAGCGACCTAGGGCTTCGGGCGAGAAACTCCGTCCACTGCCTTTCAAGCGCTTTGGTTGTAGTTGGGCCTGCGTGCCACAATTGTGAATTGTGTAGATATTATGTTTCGGTATCATACTTAAGCTACATTGTATGTATTAAATGCTCGTCTTGGTCAATAGCTCATCAGCTGTGCCTGAATCTCTATCTCAATTGAATATTTCTTGATAGGAAGAGCATAGTCGTGTACAGATTCCGTCTTCTCTCCGGTGTCTCATTGTCTATGTTGATTTTCATTAACCTAGGTCCACCACGCCCTCTTTGGTCCCCATGGGATAGGAACATATTCATCAAGGGGCGCATGCTGGTATCTGTTCCCCCAGATCGACATGCATCGGACCGAACGGGCGAACTGACGAGTTTCTCGTCGAAGAAAAATCCCGTCTTTCCCGCGTGAAAGTCTCATTGAGATGTGTTGACATCCTGGGATAACCAAGTTCGTGGTTCTCTTTAGTGGAACAAAGCATCACATTATGAGTGCATTAGTATCAATGATAGAGTGCGGGCGAGACTGCGTATAGCGAAGACCAACCAAGAGTCGTGCTCACCGTTGGTTTGCGGAATCGTATCTGAGCTTTGCTGCATAACTCCATGCTCAACGGTTTTCTGTACCCATGGCGTCGATGTCCTTCACTTGAAACCTATGGCTACTTCCACCGTTTTGATCCATCGAGTTCGTGTCTCTGGCAATTCGGTTTCTTCACTGGCTGCAGGGCGTGGTCGCTTCCTCTTCTTTGACGTTACGTTCGTACCTTTTTCCACCGGGGCAGTTTCGTCACCTTCCCATGTCATGATAGATCCATCTGGGCCATCATCTTGTTCTCCAACATGGTCCGGGTTTCTTTTTTGCAGATGTAGTTTTTTCTTCTCTTCGTCTTCAACCACATCATCCACAACAAGTACACTTCCCGTCGTCACTCTAACTGTGTATTCGGCCTCCTTCTCTTGGAACCATTTGGCCAAGTTGAGGGCTTTTTCAATAGCCCGCCCAGTAGCCTTTACAAAAGCTTCCTCCCGCTTCTCTGCGGCCTTGGCTAGCTCTGCTAGCTTCTGCTGCTCTGTCTTGCGCGTGTCTTCGAGATTAACATTTGCCGTCGCACGTTTTTCAGCCTGATGGAGAAGCTTTTGAACGCGCTTTACAGCGCTCATGAAAGGCGTTCCTGTGGAGACATAGACTATTTTTGGCACAGATGATCCTGCGTAGGGAGAAGCAACAGGCGGGTGAGGAATAGGGCGTTTTTCAACTTTCGCGTCTGCAAGTAACAATGTGAGTCGCATGTATAGAGGAGCTTCAAGGATATTCCTCACATTTGGGCAATCTAACTAGGTCCTTGTTCTTTTTCTCAAATTGGAGTTTCCGCTCCAATGGTCCTTTGCCCATCCTGAGACGAGGTCGAGGGGCACTGGCGGTCCAGGTGATTGTTCATGCTTGTGACCTGCCGCTTTATCGTCATCTTCCCTTTTCTGCCGGGCGGTGTGAAACTCCCCACACTGTTCATCGAGCAGCTCACCGCCCTCACAAAAATTTACATCAGGCCACTCCATGAGAACGTCCTCTTCTTTCAATTCGCCGAAATGAAGCGCAAGACAGATGACACAAGCTCTACCGGAGCAAACGGGCTCCCAGAGTCTAAGAAGCGGGCGTTGTCCAGCGAAGAAGCGACCGCACGCTTTCGCGACGGCTTGTTCGACTCCGCGGAGCAACAGAAGTATACTGATGCGTACGCCAAGTCAACTCCGTATGTTATTCCCTCTCATACACTGGATCGATATATACTAATAAATCGAGGGAGGTAGATATTATCACGGTGTTATCCATCCCTTGATCGAGCCTACCCTCCTGCGATCTGTTCGAGATGAGATTCAAGAGCATTTATCCTTTACTGAAAAGGAAACCGACATTTACAAAATCTTCCAATCAGGAGATCTCGCCAACCTTGATGGACTCGATGATTCTTCTCTTTCTAAGCTGCCATCTATTCTTAAGCTCCGTGATGCTATGTACTCCGCTCGATTTCGTGAATATCTCTCATCTGTGACCGGTTCTGGAAAACTAAGCGGCCGCAAGACTGACATGGCCATCAACATCTACAATGAGGGATGCCATTTGCTGTGCCACGATGATGTGATCGGAAGTCGTCGGGTGAGTTACATTCTCTATTTGACCGACCCTGATACCCCTTGGCAGGCGGAATGGGGTGGTGCGCTTCGTCTTTACCCAACGAAAACCGAGAAGGACGCCAATGGAGAGGATGTTCAAGTTCCCAGCCCAGACTTCAGCTTGTCTATCCCACCAGCTTTCAACCAATTAAGCTTTTTTACCGTGCAACCCGGTCAAAGCTTTCACGATGTCGAAGAAGTTTACCACCCTCGCGAAGGGGAGGATAGTTCCATGAAGCGAGTGCGTATGGCTATCAGTGGGTGGTTTCACATTCCTCAGGAGGGTGAAGATGGCTACGAGGAAGGATTAGAAGAGAAGCTAGCTGAACGAAGCAGTCTTGCTCAATTACAAGGTCGCGCGGATATCTACGATCTGCCCCAGCCACACCCAATATCATGGGAGGCACCGGAGCCTGAAGGCAAAGGCAAAGGCAAGATGGAAGAGCAAACCGAGAGTACTGAATTTACTGAAACTGATCTCGAGTTCCTTGTGCAATTCCTGGCGCCCTCCTACCTGACTCCCGATATTGCAGAAGAAATGTCAGAAGCCTTCGAAGGCCAATCGTCGCTCAGTCTTGAGCGATTCCTGAACGAGAAGTTTGCTTCTAGGGTAAGCGCATATATTGAAGATCAAGAAAGAAAGGCCCTTCCGGCCTCCGCGGAACAGATAAAGGCTGAGACTGAATGGACTGTCGCTCGCCCGCCGCACAAACACCGCTACCTGTTCCAGCAAACTTCAGATGGTGACTCTTCGAACCCCATCAAAGAGTTGTTGAACATTCTTTTCCCATCACAAGCCTTCCGGAAGTGGCTGGCCTTGATCACTGGCGTAGACCATCTCACGAGCCATGATTTCATCGCTCGGCGCTTCCGTCGCGGGGCAGATTATACTCTGGCTAGTGGCTACGATGGCGAAGAGCCACGATTGGAGTTCACTCTTGGGCTCACCCCAACCACAGGATGGGAGAAGGAGGAGGAGGAAGCAGAGGACGAAGACGAAGAAGAGACCAAGGCAGAGAATGGGGGGTCTTCATCTTCATCCCGGCCTAAACAGCCCGAGAGTCAGTCGACTGAACACCTTACGGTCGGTGGATATGAGATATACATGGCTGGAGATGAGGAAGAGGAGGAAGAGGATGATGAGGAAAACGCCGATCAAGTGCTCAAGCCCAAGAAGACCAAAGCAGATCCTGCCATCTATAGATCTGCAGGCGCCGACGAGGATGACGGTATTCTTTTCAGCACCCAGGCTGGGTGGAACCGACTTAGTATAGTGCTTCGAGACAGCGGCACTTTGAAATTTGTCAAGTATGTCAGTGCTGCAGCCAAAGGTGATCGATGGGATATCACTGGGGACATCGGAGTTGAATTTGAAGACGATGACGATGACGATGACGAAGGCGCAGATGAGGAGGGAATGAACGAATAAAAGACAGATGACATTCTGGTTCGTGCTCAACTATGCACATATGTTTATATTACACTTTCAACAAAATCTACTATTTTCAATCAATTGCACGCCCTCCAACGTCACGTGCCGTTTTGTTCTTGAATTGTGCCAAATACTATATCCACCGTCTCGTGATATGCCAGGCAGTCCTTGGATCTGAAATTTGAAGAGATTCGGTTCCTTGTCCATGGAGATAACGCTAAGCCCCGGGCTAATCCCGGGCTAATCCCGGGCTCTGCGTTCCAAGGAGTTCAGATTGTTGTCTTCGGGCGAATATTATGCCTGAGGCCACACACTCTTGGCCAAACTCCGATGTATAGCCGGGGCTAAGCATCGAATCCAAGCTGCATCAAATAGAGACACTGCTTATATATTGAGCCAAGCCGTGAAGACTATGACTTTGTAGATTTGAATACTTGCCCCAACGAGTCCCCACAGATACAGATATCTACTCTCGTCTGCCATCAAATTATCGGTTATTTAAGAACTTATATCCTACTCAAGATGGTACAAACTTGGCTTGTTACCGGTGCTTCTTCCGGTCTGGGGGCGGCAATTACGGTGGCTGCTCTTCAGGCTGGTTACAAAGTGATTGCAACAGCCCGCAACCCAGCAAAAGCTGCTGAAGAATACCCCCAGATCGAAAAACTTGGAGGGATCTGGATTGAACTAGATGTTACAAAAATTGAAACTACTAAGAAGGTGGAAGAAATTATTCACAATACCGGTGGCGTCGTCGATGTGGTGGTCAATAATGCTGGATATTCCCTGCTGGGCACCATTGAGGACATGAGTGAGTCTGAGATCGAGACACAATTCAGCACGAACGTATACGGCCCCGTTCGCATTCTGAAGGCTGTTCTTCCTTTCATGAGGGCGGCAAAATCTGGAACCATCGTCAACATTAGTAGTTCCGCTGGTTTAGATGGTCTTCCGACCTGTGCAATGTACGCGGGTACTAAGTTCGCCCTTGAAGGTGAGTTGTTGATGTCCTTCCTAGACGAAGGTCCATGCTCGACCGCCAACGATATAATATTAATGATTGAACGTATAGCCATGTCTGAAAGCTTGTCACGAGAACTCAAGCCGTTTGGCATTCGAGTGGTAATCATTGAACCCGGTCAGTTCAGGACCAAATTTTTGTCATCATACGCACAACCTGCAGCCGGGATGAACAGGGATTATCTGGGAACACCTCTCGAGGATGTAATGAATATGTTCAAGGATTACAATGGGATTCAACAGGGCGACCCTTTGAAAGCTGCCCAAAGGATTCTGGAGATTGTTTCAGGAACTGGGATGGCAGCTGGTAAAGAGAGTGTGCTGCGTTTCCCTCTCGGCCCGGATTGTTACAAGCGTTTCCAGGCGAAAATTGAAAGTATGCGAAATGACTTGGAACAGACAGAGAGCATCGCGCATTCAACTAGCTACTAAATTATAGATATGTACCTATTTTGCATCTGTGCATGCGCCTCAATGAAATCTGCATCTGCCGGAAGAGATGAATACTTCTGCTCGATCTACGAACTGAACTGCGTACGGAAGGATGCTGTCTGTGTTGGAAAACCTAAAATCTCAGGTAGGAGATCCCTCAACGATGGGACGTTAGCAATACCACAATCACAGCAGCTGCATGAATCCCTATTAACAAGTACTATGTATATCAGTAGATACTAGTGGTAGATAGTAGGTCTCGGTAGAGTTGCCTGAAGCAGCCGCTAGGATTAAAGTTATCCGCGGTGAGTCTGGGCGCCGAAGACCGGAGAGAATCTTTCCCGTCTTATCAGATCTCCACCCTCCGTTCTCAAATTTCTCGGCAAACCCAAGGTGTAGCGTGCAGGACCTGCAGGTACACACCGACTCATCAGCACAGAACCCTAGGCCCAGACAGATATTCCGATACACATGAGAACTAGAGTGTGAATTGAATTGGCTTCAAGAAGACGCCGTTACATCTATTCCCGGGTCCAGATGTCGTGTGTAACTCCCGAGGCTACCACGAGTAGCAACACGAAAATCACAGGGACAGTCTCTGAACAACCTCAAGCCCATCCCGAGGCATTAGCTGCACAACAATTGGACCATGATGAGTTTAACGTCGTCAACATCGAACGAATCTACTTGTAAGCCCGAATAGGGAAATGGCTATGGAGGATGACCTGTACTGACAACATATAGTAAGCTAGACTGGCGTATAATCCCTGCCCTATGGGTCCTATACTTCATGTGCTCAGCAATTCGTTCGAACATTGGTCTAGCACAGACTATGAACGAAAAATCTGGCCATGATTTAGGCGGCTTCTTGCAGATCAACGCCCATCAGATATCAACTGGCCTGGCACTCTTCTATGTTGGCTATGTTGTTTTCGATTTACCATCGAATCTAGTGATGACTCGCCTCAGCCCGCATGTCTGGATGAGTCGCATTGTCATCAGTGTGGGTCTAATCGGTACCTGCATGGTCGCAATGAAAGCAGCGTGGAGCTTCTAGTATGGGTGGCTATCCGCGAAGACATTTGTCCAGATCTCAACTAACACTTGAATAGTCTACTTCGCCTCCTGCTAGGTATCGTCGAAGCCGGTCTATGGCCTGGTATGACTTATTACTTGACCCTCTTCTATCCTCCATCCCGAATTGGTAAGCGAATCGGCCAATATTTCACTGCTTCACAAGTTTCGGCGGCTGTTGTTGGCCTGGTATCTGCAGGATTTCAGGAGATGGATGGTATCAGAGGCTACGTTGGCTTTCAATGGATGTTTCTTGTCTATGGGGTTTTGACCATTGTCCTGGGATTCGCGCTTTTGTGGTGGCTCCCCGATCGCCCAATGACCCCCGGGGAGGAATATCCTCAGCGTATCTGGTTTCTGCGCTGGCTACCGCGCAGCGCGCCGGCCTTGAAGGATCATGATGCAATTGTCCATTACCATGACATGAAGCGAGTCTACCATGCGTCTGCGTGGGATCTTCGTGACCTCCTTCGTGTGTTTCTGGATTGGAGATTGTGGCCCCTTTTGATCATGTATTTTGGGGTCGTGGGAGTAGGTATCGGCACTCAGCTTTACGCCAATGTGATAATTCAAGCGATAAACCCCTCGCTGAGTGGAGTTGACGTGAGTCTGCTTACTGCGCCCATTTGGATCGTAAGTACCGCCAAAATACCCTCCCAACATCATAAATGGATGCTAATGAAATGCAGATGGATTTACTTGCCATTCTTCTGGTCACACCGTTTTCTGATCGATTCCATCGCCATCGCGCGCTTTTCTTCTCAATTCCAACCTGTCTTCAAATCTTGGGTCTGCTTCTGACTAGCTATGCTGGTAGTGATGCCAATCCGTGGCCACGATACGGTGGCCTGCTGATCGTGGGCTTTGGCTTGGGCCCTACTGTGCCAATTACTATGACATGGACTGCCGAGATCTTCCAGCCTCGTCATGGAGAGGTGGGAGTGGCCGTTGCATCAGCCGTGGTTTCAGGATGGGGTAATCTGGGCAGTATTCTCACAACCTATGCTCTTTACTCGGGCTGGAAGAGCGATTCTGAGGCTCCAGGTCGGGAAAGGTATCGCAAGAGCAATTTGGTGATGATTGGAATCCTCATCGCTAGTATCCTTTCTGCCGTCTTTATGCAGATTATGCTTTGGTTCGTGGATAAACGTCATCGCCATGCACGAAATGATGAGGATGCTGTCGATGGCGCCGCGCGCAGGGAGCTGGAACAACGTGGACTTAATGGACTAGGATCAAGCTTCAATCGGTGGCTGGGGCGTGAAAAGGCTGGTCAAGGTCAAGTGATTGAGTAGCCTTTAACTAAAAATCTTTCCATATTTCGCTTCACAAAGGGGTTTGATTGAATTGAACTTTTATACAAAATTTTGCGGTTTCTAGTTCTATACGCGGACTAAGCGCACCTTCGCACGCCCTGTAAACCACTTATCATCACCCTGCGCAGCGGCTATACGGATAGCATATAGTTCATCTAAGAATGCGGGCACGAAGCTGCCTGGGCCACGAACAAAGTCCTTCGCTGCAGCGTTTTCAGCCGCAATTTCGTACATTAACAGGCCTGATAGCACTGCCAATAGTTTGTCGGCGCGGTGAGCACTCAGGAAACAGCCAGATATCGAACCAATAGCGCAGCCAGTCTGCGGATTGACACATGGGTTAATTATACACATCTGGAATGTCGATGATTGGTGATGACTCACTCCCGTTACTTGACCAAGGTAAGAGTGGCCATTCTCGACTGCAATAACACTCTTACCATCACTGAGGTAGTCTATGGCTCCCGTGAGTAGAACGACGTTCCCTGGACGCGAATCAGTATCCTGTGATTAAATATCTGTGAGATGTATAGTTTACTTTCTCTCCGAGCCAAGTCTCGAGCTAATAATGCTTTCTGCTGATCATCGAGTTTGCTGGGTCCGCTGTCGACGCCGCGCTGCTGCACCGCCGCACTCCCCCAAGCTTGCCGAATCTCACCTTCGTTGCCCTTGATGAGATCAAAGTATCCACCTGCCATAAGCTGGGTGACGGCGCTGCGACGGATTCCAGTCGCGGCCGCACCCACTGGGTCGTAGATCACAGGATTCCCCCGATTGTTGTAAGCTTTTATCGCTTTCAAATAATTAGAAACGCTATCACTGGTGAGTGTGCCCATGTTAATCAACAAAGCGCCGTCGAGCCTGGATAGGTCTGTAGCTTCGTCGCCATGTGGTGCCATAATGGGCGAAGCTCCGCTGAAGAAGGTCTGATGAGTGAGGGGGTCAATCAAGCGCATATAGCGAGCACTTACATAGATAGAGCCACATTTGCCACAAAATTTGCGACGACAAAGTTGATCATGTTATGCACGAGCGGGTGTGTTTCCACCATCTTTTGCACAATTCGCGGCACAGCTTGCAATGAAGCGTCGACCTCATTGTCCCGGATGTCTGTCGGATTCAATGCAAAATCGGGACGGGAATCGATAAGTTTGACGAGAGCTTCAGCAGCGGCTTGAGGATCATCGGCTGCCATGATAGCGCTGACAATAGCGACTCCATCCAGGCCTTTCTTTGAAGACTGGGATTGATAGATCACTCGCTGTACATTGGAGTGATTGATGCCACCTATGGCAACGGTGCCCACAGTGTGGGCGTCGCTAATTGCATCTAAGATAGCCTGTGTTCCAGCTGTTCCAATGACAGATTTGGTGTTGGTTTTTCTAAAAAGCTATGGAGTCAGACGTTGATAAAACAAACACAAAACGTGGTTTACTCGATATACTCTCGGACTCACGTTGGAGTTGCGAACAATGTCCCGATTCCAATATAATCGGCGCCATCAGCGACAGCCTTCTGTGCTTCACCAATGGTCGATGTACTAATTCCAATAATAGAATCCTTTGGAAGGAGGTTCTTGGCTTGCTCAAATGCTGCATGATGTTGTTAGATATTGAGGCATGGCGGGGATGACCGCGGGGCACTGACTCATATCGTCTTGGCCAAGGTGAACCCCCTCTGCACCAATGGCAAGAGCCACATCTACTCTGTCATTTATGAGCAGAGGAACATTGTAGCGCCGAGTCAATTGATGCAACTGCTTGGCTGTGTTGATTAGGACGCCAGTGTCGCTCGTCTTGTCCCGGTACTGCACGACGGTAACACCTGCATGACCAGTCTTAGCTTCATGATCCGTTCTCAATTCACAATTCAGCTTTCTCTGGATGCTCCCACGCATTCCTATAGCTCATCTGACAAGTGTCTGCCCTCTTCCCTCTTCCCTCTTTTTTTTTTTTTTTTTCTCTTTTTTTTTGTGCAGTTCCCCGCATGTGACGTACCTCCTTTCAGCGCGGCCTCGACGACGGTGCACAAGTCTCGCTCCTTCAGGATGGCCGGCGTGGAGTCCGTCACCAGGTATAGCGACAAGTCCAATGGCATGGTGGAAGTGAAGAGAAAGAGAAGGTCAACCTTGCGAGAGTCGAGACCTGATGTGGGGGGTGGGGGGTTAGTCAGCCGATAACGCGATCAAGTGCGGAGTAGATTAGATCCCTCCAGTTCCAGAGTCCATCCTTCCTCTTCTTCTGCCCCAAGAACTCAGGATGAGAGAAAAGACCATGGACCCATCAGAGTCCACGCCTCTGCTAACCGTCCATGTTGCTCCCCAGCGTTATCGTTATCCCCATCACAAGGTCCGCCGCACCTGTACTTTCGTGCTCAGTTCGCTACTCCTCATAGCAACGACGCTCTTTCTTATCCCGTCGTCTACCTTGTCACGAGAGCACGGCTCAATTTTCTCTTATTTACCATGGGCTCATCCTTTACCTCATGGATCGTGGCCACAAAGCCTTGGGCTTCCCTATGATCAGTTGCAACAGATTCTACTCAATATCCCTTCTGCAGCCAAAGCTCGGGAATGGAGCTCTTACTATACCGCTGGTCCTCATCTCGCAGGCAAGAATTTAAGCCAGGCCCTATGGACCCTCGAGAAATGGAAAGAATTCGGCGTGGAGGACACCACACTCGCTTCGTATGACATCTACCTCAATTACCCTGTAGATCACCGCCTGGCACTTTTGAAAAAGTCCGGGGAAATCACCGAGGTAACGTTTGAGGCTACTCTCGAGGAGGACCAGCTGGAGGAGGACCCGACCTCAAGCCTGCCAGACCGAGTCCCTGCATTTCATGGATATTCGGCGAGTGGTAATGTAACCGCGCAGTTTGTTTACGCCAATTTTGGCACGTACCAAGACTATGAAGATCTTGTCAATGCAAACATCAGCCTCGAAGGAAAGATTGCCATTGTCAAGTATGGTGGTATCTTCCGCGGTCTGAAAGTTAAGCGCGCGCAAGAACTCGGCATAGTTGGTGTGGTGATCTACAGTGATCCCCAGGAAGATGGCGAAATTACCGAGGAGAATGGGTATGAAGCGTACCCCAATGGACCCGCTCGTAACCCTAGTGCAATCCAGAGAGGAAGCACTCAGTTCTTGAGTAAGGATCATCTCACTCTACGATATATGACTTTAATGGGAGACTGACTTGGCTTTAATGAATAGGTATTCTCCCTGGTGATCCAACTACCCCAGGGTATGCATCCAAGCCTGGCGTCGAAAGACAAGACCCATACAACTCTATTCCTTCTATACCTTCTCTCCCCGTCTCTTACAAGGAGGTCCTTCCTCTTTTGAAAGCTCTTAATGGACACGGGCCGAAGGCTTCTGATTTCAACGAGTCCTGGCAGGGGGGCGGTCTTGGCTACAAGGGCGTGGAGTATAACATCGGTCCTTCACCAGAAGATATTGTCATCAACCTTGACAACCAGCAAGAATATATGACAACTCCGCTCTGGGATGTTATTGGAGTGATCAAGGGACATATTCAGGATGAGGTCATTGTGCTGGGTAACCATCGTGACGCTTGGATAGCTGGAGGCGCGGGTGATCCTAACAGTGGCTCCGCTGCTCTCAACGAAGTTATTCGTAGCTTTGGCGAGGCTCTCAAGGCTGGTTGGAAACCTCTACGGACTGTCGTTTTCGCCAGCTGGGATGGCGAGGAGTATGGTCTTCTTGGCTCCACGGAATGGGTGGAAGATAACTTACCTTGGCTCTCCAAGGCCAATGTCGCATATCTTAATGTGGACGTTGCTGCCACTGGCACCAGCTTTGGACCACGTGCCGCGCCGCTTCTCAATAAGGTCATCTACGAGGTGACAGGCCTTGTCCAGTCCCCTAACCAAACTGTGCCCGGTCAAACTGTGCGTGATGTATGGGATGGCAAAATTTCGACTATGGGCAGTGGAAGCGACTTCACTGCCTTCCAAGACTTTGCTGGCATTGCTAGTCTTGACTTCGGGTTCGGCCGAGGAGACAACGACCCGGTGTACCATTATCACTCTAATTATGATAGTTTCGCATGGATGGACAAATATGGAGATAAAGGCTTCAGCTACCACATTGCTGCTACCCAACTCTGGGCTCTGGCTGCCGCGCGACTTATTGAGTCGCCAGTCATTGCCTTCAGTTCCGGTGACTATGCAGAAGGCCTTCAATCGTACTTGGATCGCATCAAACCCACCGCAGAAAACCTACCGGAAGGCTCACATTTTGATTTTGCTCCTTTGGAAGTTGCTATCAATGAGTTCAAGGTCTCAGCCAAGAATTTTGACGTTTACACAGCTGGCCTAACCGATAAGCTGGGTGAGCATCTTCCTTGGTACCTTTGGTGGAAGAGGGTCAAGTTGTTCTTCCAGGTTCGACTTGCGAACGACAAGTACAAGGCATTAGAGCGCACATTTTTATACGAACCTGGACTTGATGGGCGTGAATGGTTTAAGCATGTTGTTTTCGCCCCTGGAGCTTGGACAGGATACTCGGGCGCTACCTATCCGGGCTTGGTAGAGAGTCTGCAGGCTCACGACCTCGAAAATGCGCAGGTAAGAGCTTTCTAAACCACTTGTCTATTTTTGTTGACGATCTTCTAACCTTTTTTACCCTGTGTTAGAAATGGAGCAAAATTATACAGGAACGACTGCAGGAGGCAACCAAGCTCCTGTCTTGAGATGCATGTTTTTTATATGCTTAGTTTATATCGCCATAACAAAACTGTGATTGGATTTCGACACCCCCAAAGCAGGTACTATCGAATTGATTTAGGTAGCGTTTGACCCATGAAATATTTCAGAAATGTCAAAGCCACGCTAGAAGATTCTCGAGGAACCTTCTATGATCAATGTGACCAAGGTCTTGAATAGTTGATCATTTGTATAGTTAGCCTTTACTCCATCATTTAGTATATCCTACTGTCTCGCTGAGATGCCAAGACATGCATTTGGTGAACCTTAGTTATGACACCAAACAGCAAGAGAAGAAATAAGTACGAGGGGTGATGGTGAATAATCTTCATCCATGACTTGAGACTAGATCTATGCTGTTGATTCAAACATCATTCTATTGAACTTTCCCCCTTGAGTCCACTGGCCAAATTTCTTCAACTACGCCTGCACGGTATGCATAGTAGAAGTCATGCAAATTGACTGTGGGGTCGATGTGACTAGGAATCATCTCCACACGATCACCGACAGCAAGCGATGGGGTTCCCTCATCCCATGTCAATGAACCATGCTCGTCGCCCAACACGCCGTATGTGTAACGTGGATCTCTACACTCTGCTAGACCACTGTCTGTGGTCAAAGACTTCAGGCCACTGTCGATTGTGACCGCACGTTCCCCTTGTTTGCTAACCACTGTTGATAGAATCGTAAAGCTGTTGGAGTAGAAAGTGCCCACGGCATTGCGATAATCAGTATCCATAAAGATGAAAGATCCTGGCTGAAGCTCCGTAACCCCTGGGACCGTGGCGCAGAACTCTGCAGTTCCTGTACCCCCAGTTGTAACCACTTTGATGTCGAATCCAGCTTTACGCAGGGCCTCCGCGGTGCTGGTTAGAGTTTCCATTGATTGCAAGCACTGGGTCTTTCGATCGTCCTTGTCGTGTAAATGTTGTAGGTGGCCTTCATAACCTTGAACACCTATGAGTTTCAAATGCTTCAGACCGCCAAGGTGGCGCGCCAAAGCAAGAGCAGGCTCTCCTGGAGCTACCCCTGTGCGGTGAAGTCCAACATCGAGATCGATCAAGACCGAGATTGGCTCATCAATGCCAGAGGCTGCTAGCGCATCATTGATCGCAGAAGCTCCAGTTTCACTGTCCACCACAATTCGGATCTTTCGGTATTTGCGATACAATTCCACCAAGCGTCGGACCTTTGCTGGGCCAACGATCTCACAGGTAATCAGAAGATCATCGAAGCCCGCAGCTGCGATTGCCTCTGCCTCACTGACCTTGGCGACACATCCCCCCTTCGCGCCTGCTGCGACGAGTTTCTTGGCGAGAATGGCACTCTTGGTTGTCTTGAGATGAGGACGGATATTAAGACCGGTGGGCAGCAGTTTTCCCATGAGCTTCTTAATGTTTGCTTCCATGAGATCCAGATCCACAATCATGGAAGGGGTGTCGAGGTCCTCGACACGATCGCCGACACGCGGAGAGTACATGTTGGTTTGGGGCAGGACGAAGTAGCAGGAAGAAGGAAATGAGCTCAACTGGCATTGAATGCAGGGGCGATGCAATGTTTTTGTTGCTGTTGATCCCACTCAACCCCTCCATAGAACTGGGTGAGTTGATTGGGTGCGGCGGGTAACGCCCACGCCGGACGTGGCATGTTCCCCCCACCAGCGACGCTTCCAGACCTCGAGAGTTGGGAAGTCCCCGCGTTAGAATGGGGGGTGATGCTGGGGTCTGCTCTGCTGGGGTCTTTCGGGGATTGCTGGCGTGGGACGCTTTTAGGCTTACATTCCCCTTGCCGAAAACGGGCAGCGTCAAGACTCGGGAGCACGCAGACGAAGCCAGCGCAAGTGCACGCAGATGCATTCTTGACCCTTGTCCGAGAAGCAACATTATGGATCCATGAAACGAGGCTTGACAGGGCCTGGTGATGGCTTCTGAGGGCATTCAAGGCAGTGGTATTGGGGATATCTCGAGGTTTATGTACAATCGTGAAAACAATAAATAATCCGAACCAAGAAAAAAAAGTCATAAAATCCGGGTCCTTGTGCAATGAGCCTTGTAATTCAAGAGGGCGAGGCGAGTTAAATGCGTCTCGGCGAGCGAGTCTCCTGTCGAAACGCATCTACGCGGCTCCCCAAGACTCGCTCCTCATCGCTAGGCTGCTCGTAGCTGACTGAGACCTCTTGGGTCTGCTGGATTCCAGACTTTCCCAAAATGCTTTTGTCGCTGCTGTCGTCTTTGCGGTTTGCAAGCGTGATCGCTTCCCCGCCCATGTAATAATAAGGATCTGGGTCGTAAGAGGATCCACCTCGGCGATGCACAGTGCGCCTGTTAGATGAGTTGAGACCGTATTTCTGAGATTCGTCGGTGCGGTCGTAACTAGATCGTATTCGCACAAGGATGAGACGCAGAGAGGGAATGGAGGCCGCGAATATGGTGAGGCCTGTCTCAGCAGAAGCCCAGAGGATCAACGAAGTGCAGAACCCTGTGATTGTTATTAACTGTTTTTCCTAATCTCTCATATCAGACGAAGGGTGTGATTCGTACAAGTGAAATCCGTGATCTCTGTTACATTGACAAGCTTGGAGGTTTTGATGAACGCAGTAGCAGCAGCGCTGGCCTGGAGTTAGCACGTCGCTTTTCAATATAACAGCTGCTAGTAAGCTGGCTGAGCTTACAAGATGCCCATGCTCATGGCTAAAGCGATTCCAAACTTCTCTCGCTTGTTCATCTGGAGGTTCCACAGAATTACCCAGGGAAATATGGAAAGCACAAAGTCCATAAACCCGGAGTAAGCTAGTTGGATTATCAGCTTTGTTTCGCCATGAATTGGTCATCCATTCCAGCTTACCTCCAGCAGTCATTCCAATAACCTCAAAAACAATGGACGGCCAACATTTCGCAGTGGCTAGCAGTTCAGTACGCCATAGCGCAGCTGAAGGTGAACACTGGGCCAGATAGGACACCCCGGTCGTCCACATCAGAAGATTCATACTGATAATGATGAACCACAGAGATATTTTCATCCAGGGTTCGGTCACGATGCGCAGTAGAGTGATGGCGAAAGAGGTCTTTGCGAATACACATCCAAAAATGATGATAACAAAACTAATATACACCATTTTCAGCCCCTCTGGGATCAAGGCAGGATCATCAATCGCGTAAACATGTTTGCCGATTACCCCAATGTTGACCCCATGCGTAATCATGCCAGTATAAATGACATGAAGAACCTAACGAGCTTCAATCAGAACATCATAGGCAAGAGGTGAGCGTCTAGTTAATATAGGGTCACGCACCC
This sequence comes from Mycosphaerella populi pn0402, assembly GCA_002153405.1. Classification (NCBI taxonomy): domain Eukaryota; kingdom Fungi; phylum Ascomycota; class Dothideomycetes; order Mycosphaerellales; family Mycosphaerellaceae; genus Mycosphaerella; species Mycosphaerella populi. The sequence goes on from KZ119116.1 coordinate 36,407, forward strand.
ACGAGAGCACAATGACAAGATCATCCCACCCAAGCCCTCGACTAAGTACTGTTTTGCAAAATATTCGGAGGACAAGCATTATACCTGGCAAGGCGATTAATAGCCAGGAAACCGCCAGGATGAGAGGTCCCTCAGACTGCTTTTTTTCCGCAGCGGAATGCTGTGTCATGGTCAATCAATAATCCTGTTCGGCCTTGTCGAAAGTAGCCCAGTCAGAAAAGCTACGGCGGAGTGGGAATTGGCTCTCGAATCCGATTGAGAGATTATTATAACCTTTCGAAGGCTGGGGGGTTTGAAAAGTAATAATCAAGCTGCAGAACCCCCCCGTTTGCCAAGAATAATTTCATATTTGATAGACCAACATCGCCGGAATCCACTTTGCGAGCAGACTGAGAGATGAAACTGGGAACACACGGGAGACGTGATCTATAATCCTCTATCACATCGAATCACATATTCCATTAGAAAATATTGAACGGTGCTAATCAAATGCAAACCCCCCTGTCTCCCGTGATATGACAGGTGCCACCTACCTAGGTAGTGATCTGAACCAATCGGATCTCCCCAGCCATCGCCACGACCTCTGTGCTTTTATATTTTATATATATAGAGTGCTCGTGCTTGAAAGAGAAGCTTCAACGATAATTTCTCATGTTTGCCACAAACCAATCCTGCATCATGGTGCCTTGCCCCGCTCCAAAAATCCCCGCTTGTCTTCAATGAACCATCGCAAGGGCCTTCGAAGAGGAGCTACTACCTAGGTATGCATGAATCTAGACTCTGGGCTGTATGTCACCAGCTCGAAACCCCAAGGGGCTACCGGCACGACGGATGGCTTCCCCGGGTACTTTTGAGGGCTCGTGGCAATGGTCATTGCGTGCCCCACGCTGTCTATGTATGTATGCACTGTTAACTTTTATCCCAACCTGGGAACTCTCCAATGAAGAAGTATATCTAGTTCGCTTAAGCTCTATTCCTATGGGGTACTACCACTAAAATCATATCTCGACCTTTGTTGTGATGACTCGGTACAGACACTCTCTGAAACCCTTCGTTTCGGGTCACATCCCCTTTGGGGGGTGAAGGGCGTGGATCTATCTATACTTACGGCATTTTTTGTTTTTTGTTTTTCGCACTGGCCCATCTGATCTATCATTTCTGCAAGAATCGCGTTTGGGATTCTACCACGAGGGGTGCCGTGGACGCGACAAGATATGTCGAGGTATTCCGTTCAACATGATTGACGCGAGTCTGATGCTGAGGTTATTTTTCTAATCCTAGAATGGGATACTACATCTAAGACAGGAGTATCTCGAGGAATTCCTCAAGGGTTCATGAATCCTTGGGGGGAAGCCTTCGCTTCTTATTTTCCGCGATCCGTGTGGAGCCAAGAGCCAACCTTGGAAATGTGATCTATCAACTTGGTTCCGCTGTCAGAATGGAGCTTATATACGCCTAACCTAACATGGATACCCTAGACCCCACGGCGCGTAAAGTGGAAACAAAGAGCCAAATGAAATGAAAAATGGCGGCATTTGATCGACAACTTCGTGCAGTGGAGACAGCCGTTGGCCACCCTGATCGGCCGAGTTGACATCCATGGATATCTTCCAAGGTTGTGATAATACCATGACCCATGAGGCACTCGACGGTCAATCCTGCATATGCCCCCTGTCAGATCATGCCCCTGGACATCAGTCTAGGTCAAGTAGTCTGCCTTATCAAAGCTCGGAGCACTTCATGCTCAGGTCATCAATTTCCATGTAGGTCCCAACAAGTGAAGTCACTGGCACCGCGCTTTATTTAGCCCTGCCTTCTTGGGCATGAACTTGGACATTCAGCGCACTAAGTATGGCCGGGTGGGGCAACGTAGCCAACGTACTTGGCCAGGAGGGGAACTGGATAAGGAGATGGCGTTGCGTACTGAGAATGGGCCTTTAAATTAAATCAATACTTTCCCACATGGCAACGGGGAAGAAAAAGTCTGCGTTTTACCGGATTCTGAACTCTGGACTCATATCTAGTTCCCCCCACCGAGGAAAACAAACAAGTTGACCAATCCAGCAAGCCATGCCTTCTCTAGCAGAGGTGTCGGTGAACCTAGCCCTCTCCATTGCGATACTTTTTGCCTCTCGTTTCTTATGGAATTATATCCGATCTCCACTAAAGTCCTTCCCTGGCCCACCCGCCACTGGGTTCACGAACTTATGGCGGATGATCGATGTGTTCAAGGGCCGTTGTGATATTTCGCAAAATGCACTCCACCGCAAGTACGGGCCTGCTGTTCGAATGGGCCCAAACCTGCTTAGTCTATCGGACCCAGATGTGGTCAGCCAGGTCTACAATACGAAGAATCCGTGGCAAAAAGTCAGATCGTTCCCTGCCCAGAAGCCGCTCTCGTTCCAAGAAAGAATCTAGATAGAACGGCTCTTAACCCGAGACATGGTAGATGGCTAACGTTTAATACAGAGTGATATGTACTTTCCTAATGATGTTGTAGTTGCCGGGGTTCGCTACAACAATCTCTTCTCCACTCGTGATGAGAAATGGCATTCGACCTTTGTTCGACCTGTCAAGAGTTTATATTCGATGAGTAAGGTTCAAGACATGGAGCCTGGTCTTGATGTCACGATCAATCTGTTCTTCGAGAAGCTGCGGGAGCGATTTGTGAAAACTGGAGACGTTTGCGACATGTCTGAGTATCTCAACTTCTGTGAGTAATCTGAAGCTCGCAAGGGACTATGCTTGCGGCTAACGCGGTACACAATAAGTTGCCTGGGACGCTATGAGCGAAATCACATTTTCGCAGAACCTTGGTATCCTTGAAGCCGGGTCAGATTACAAGGGCTTTCTGGGGCGTTCTAATCGTACCCTGGACTACTTTGCTTCGGTAGGTACAGGTCTTCTATGAAACAATGAAAGACACTCCTGCCGATGGGCATCCATGGCATTCTTTAGGGGCAACTACAACATATTGTGTCAGGCAACGCGCTCCCCCTAGTGATTACTTGCTCATTACTTGTTTTGTTCTTGAGCCTAGTCACCGTTGTGTTTGAGGGTGATTCTTACTGATCCCGATTCACAGATCTCGCAAATCCCCATCTTGGACCACTTGCTCGACAAAAACCCCGTCATGCGCATTGGACCCCCGACGTTCATCTGGGCAAATGTATTCAGCGTAGAGCAACTCCAGAAGCGCCTTGCAAACGGTGGAATCAAGAAAAGTGGGCATGTCGACTATTTGGACCGCTTTCTCGAGGCGAAAGGAAAGCATCCCGAGCTGGTCGATGATAACACCATCATCCTCTGGCTTCTATCTAACGTACTCGCCGGGTCCGACTCGACCGCCGGGGCGATGTGCAGCACCGTGTATCATGTTTTAAAGCATCCACATGTGTACACGAAGCTGCGCACTGAGCTCCGGGCTGCGGACTTGTCTTTTCCACCCTCGTGGAAGGAACTCCAAGGACTGAAGTACTTCGATGCTGTCATGCGCGAGAGTGTGCGTGTCGGGGGCGGAGTGGGACTTATACTTGAGCGCATTGTCCCCAAGGGTGGGTTTGCCTTACCTGATGGTAGATTCGTCCCAGAAGGTACCGTGGTAGGAGTTAACCCATGGGTGATGAACCGCTGTGAAGCAGTTTATGGTGATGATATCGAGTCCTTCATCCCAGAGCGTTGGCTACAGAGCCCCGGAGAATCCGACGAGAGCTACGAGCAACGCTTCTCAAAGATGAAGGCGACCGATTTCAGTTTTGGCGGTGGTCCCCGTGTTTGCCTTGGCAGATATGTATCCAGGTTGGAGAGTTACAAGCTGGTCGCTGCTCTATTTAGCACTTTCGACGTGGGTTGTCACCTCCTTTTCTGGTTTCTAGCTCTTTGACTGACCGAATATTTGCTTCTAGATGGAACTGCCAAGTCCAGACCACCAATGGCATGTCATCAACTCTTGGTTTGTGCGACAGGAGAATATCCCGGTCCGCATTCAGGAACGTGGGCAGTAGGAGCCGCTGGATATTCGCGGTGTTTAGTACCGAGCAGCTAATTTTGATAACCATGTCTTCTAATTGAGCCATTTATTTCGTTTCCTTGTGCAAAATTCCTTTTTTTATTTCTTCTTTATATATCTCCCCCTCCAAAAAATATATGCAACGCATTCATTAGACCACAAGTCAGGTGGAGCCCTGCGTAGCCCTTCTAACCAATGAGAGAACGAGAAATTAATCGGTGAGGAATTCGTCGGCAGGAAATACACCGCCCGTGCAATTTTCCTTGAGGCGGAATTGCTCAGTCCGACCAAGTCTTTACAGCACAACACACGCCCAAGATGGTTCGTCAGTTGAAGCACCACGAGCAGAAGTAAGCCCAATCACTCAATGCCGGATATCCGAACTCAAGCTCTAACTGTTGGCGGGTGACAGACTTCTTCGGAAGGTAGACTTCCACACCTACAAATCCGATGGCAATCACCGCGAACACCAGATCCGCCAGAGGTATTTACTCCAAGACCCGATGGATTATCGAAAGTACAATCAGCTATGTGGCTCTATGAGACAACTTGCGCATAAGCTCTCGCAACTAGATCCGGATTCCGACCCTGTGCGAAGGAAGTTGGAGTCGGAGCTACTGGACAAACTTTGGCGGATGGGCATTCTGAAGCAATCGCGTGAGCAAGGGGCTGGGCTCTCTCGTGTTGAGCGAGAAGTCACCGTATCTGCTTTTTGCCGCCGGCGGTTGGCAGTTTTGATGGTGCGGTCCGGCATGGTCCAGACTATTAAGGCTGTATGTTCTCCCCCGGTCGCTCTATTTCGTCTCTTGGCAAGTGCCATTGCATTATTAACATTGATTCAGGCCACAACTTTCATCGAGCAAGGCCAAGTCCGAGTCGGAACCGAGGTTGTCAGTGACCCCGCGTATCTTGTCACTCGGAATATGGAAGATTTCGTGACCTGGGTTGACTCCAGCAAGATCAAGCGCAACATTATGCGCTACCGCGACAAGCTGGATGATTTCGACCTTCTGTGAACGTTCCTGACAACGGGCATGGAATAACACTTAAAAGTTAACGCATTGTTTTAATATACCCGGCGCTTGTGCATTGTTTCATATGACACTACTGGGATGGCGCCCCCCGAGAAATCACGATTTGCTATAGTTCATGTTTCGCTCTATCTGACTCCGCTATCGAACTGCATTCCAATGAAGTATTGATCGAGCGTACCCACTAAATCATTCCGACGTTTTCCATATTGGTTTTCAATTGATCTGCCAACTATGGGTGAGTTTTCACGCTTTAGCCTAGACCTTGACTTTCCATCGCCATTTCCAGTCCAATAGTGCCCATCGAGACATAGCAACGCTGACAAGCCCCACTAATAAAACAGCCGAATAGAAACCAACTAGAATCTGGGGCGTAGTGGATTGTAGTAACTGGCCACCAACTGGCACAGTTAATAGGACACCAAAAGCAGCGACGCTATAGATAGTCCCATAAAAGCGTCCATAATCTTCAGTCCGGCAAAGCTGCCCTGCACAAACGGGAGCGAGAGAGACCCAGCCGCCAGATCCGAAGCCAAAAATCGCCACCACAGCATAGAGCGTAGCCTCGCTTTGAGATCCAAAAGGAATCCACACCGAGCACATGACGACCAGGGTGAGAGTAGCCAAGGAAAATAGAATATTGAAACGTCCTACAAGGTCAGCGACAAAGCCAGGGAAAATGCGACCCAGAGCGCTCATGCTATTGAGTACTGTGAGGGAGTAAAACTGCACGTCCAGGTTGAGTCCAGTATAGCGCACATAAGTTGGCAGCAGGGCGGCGCAACCAAAGATAATGAACTCGAAAGCGAAAACTGCAACTGCCAGAAAGCAGAGCCGCGGCGCTCTGAAGGCGCGAAAATCAATGGTCGCTCTGCTGGAAGTTGTTGCTGGCAGCCGGCCTTTCACCAAAAGAATGCCCGCAGAGTAGCATCCAAGGGCCATGAAAGCGATAATGCGGATTGACCATACCCAACCATACTTCGCAAATAGAGAACGAAGTAGCAGTGGAATAATGGCACCACCCGCTGACGATCCGGACATGCAGATACCTGATGCAAGAGCTCGACGCCGGTAAAACCAATGACTTAGGGCAGAGATTGCAATCGTGGTCACCACCGCTGAGGAAATCCCGCCTAGAATGCTCAAGCACAACATGAAGTGCCAGTATTGTGTGCACTCTGCCAACAAGAAATATGAGACAACGCTCGTGAGTGACCCGCATAGCAACAGCAGGCGCGGGCCATAGCGATCAAACAGCGGGCCAACTTGGACTCCTAGGAATAAAGTCAGGAATACCAAGACTGCTGTGACCCAGCCCACGTCTCCAACACTATAAGCCGCCAATTGGTGCGTGCTGATATAGTCCTGAACCGAACCAACTATAATCGTATAAGCCATTGAACATTGCTTTGGTGACCCCTTCATGGGTGATATTCACTTGCTGTCTGGAATCCGAAAGAAGGGAACATCATCAAGGACGAGCCTAACAGACACGTCCAGGCCTCGCGGCCACCTTCGGGAAATGCGATGCTGGCGTCATCCGGGATTTCGGGGGCGGCATCGAGGTCACTAAGCTCGTGAGCAGCTGGGCGAGCGGCTCGGCGCATATTGACAGTAGCACTGTCAATGGCATGGGATGCACTAGCCATGAAGAGAGGTCTTTTATCTCGTCTAAAATGGCCTGTGGGGCGGCTCATACATCATTGATAGGCTATGCAGCTGTATGTCATCGACAGGGCGCACCCCACCACACTCCGACTTGGACAGCTCCAGGCATGTTTTCGTCTGGTACAGGACAAGAGAAGACCTTGCGAGGTTGGCCGGCGAACGCCACATCGCCATGGAGAGGGCTCTAAACCCAGCTGTCTCTGGTCGCCAGCAGAGGAGGTTGAAGAGAGAAAAGCCGACCTGCCCTGCCGCCCGGGCCGCAAAAGTAGCTCCGAGAAGGCGTCTTGACTGGGACCTGGCGCGTTCTTAAACCCGTGCTTCCTCTTCCTCTTCTCTTGCTCAGATTCACAGACAACATGGCCTCCCTCAGAGTCACTGCAGTGCTATCGCGTAGAGCGCTCCCTGCTTGTCGCCCGCTCCAGATCGGAGTTCGTGGGATCAGCCTGCGGCCGCCATTGCCAACCACCTGCCGGAGAGCATCCTACTCCACAACAACATCGAGACTTTCCCTGGCACCGAGGATTGAGCGCGGGGGGTCGAAAGTGTTCAAAGACGCCGATGCTGCGGTGGCTGATATTCAGAGCGGATCCACGGTCTTGAGTTCGGGGTTTGGTCTTTGCGGGGTTGCTGGTGAGCACGATCTGACATCCTCGGTTGTACCAAGAGCTCAAGACTGATTACATATGCGGCAATGAAGAAACACTCATCAACGCGATGGGGCGCAGAGGAGCGGATAATTTACACTCCTTGACTGCTGTGTCCAACAATGCCGGCGCCGCAGGCAAGGGCGGCCTCTCAACATTGTCGCAGAATGGGCAGCTCAATCGACTCATTCTCTCATACCTTGGGAATAACAAGGCCTTGGAAAAGAAGTATTTGTCAGGAAACATTGGAATTGAGCTGTGTCCCCAGGGCACATTGGCGGAGCGCTTGCGAGCTGGCGGCGCTGGCATTCCCGCCTTTTTCACCCCGACTGGAGTTCGTAAGTAAGCCGTGTTGTGGGCGAGGAAGGCTCGCAGAGCTAATATGAAAAATAGGTACCTTTATCCAAGAGGGTAAGATTCCTGTTCGCATGGATAAGTCTGGCAAGGTCTTGGAATCTGGCACGCCACGGGAAACCCGAGTATTTGATGGCAAAACCTATCTGATGGAGACTGCATTGACTGGTGACGTGGCGATATTGCGAGCTTGGAAAGCAGATGAAGCAGGCAATTGCGTTTTCCGGTATATCGATTCGTATTTTCAAATACCAGGTTGCATGCTGATTATTTCGCGCAGTTACACTACCAAGGCATTTGGCCCCATAATGGCAAAGGCCGCAACGCTCACAATTGTAGAGGCGGAGGAGATTGTACCCATGGGATCGATTGATCCCAATGATGTTGACTTGCCTGGAATTTTCGTCGATCGAATTGTACCGGCAACTGACGAGAAGCACATTGAGATCAAAAAACTAAGAGAGAGCGAAAACAACGATATACCAAGCGAGTCCAAAGGCGCAGCCGAGATCCAAAGAGAGAGAATTGGCCGCAGAGCAGCGAAAGAGCTCAAGCATGGTTTTTATGTGAACCTGGGCGTTGGTAAGGAGTCCTCCTTGTGAGCTGAAACCTTCAGAGTCTCGACGACTGACGAAAACCAGGTATTCCTACCCTCGCCCCGTCATTCTTGCCAAGCGATGTGAAGGTTTGGGTTCAATCAGAAAATGGTATACTGGGAATGGTAAGACCCCTTCTAAAGAAATCCTCAAGTTCTGTTGCTAACTATGCTAACTTAGGGACCTTATCCAACGGAGGACGAGGTTGATCCGTACGTTCTCTCTACATCTGTTACTTCTACTTTACTCGTGCTCGGTCTAACTTATATGTAGCGATATCATCAATGCTGGGAAGGAGACGGTGACTTTAGTACCTGGCGCTGCCACGTTCGATAGCACCGAGTCCTTTGGAATGATCCGCGGTGGTCATGTGGATGTATCCATTCTTGGTGTAAGTCTTGACCAGTCTCTCAAGCCAAATCAAATGATAATGATCGCTCATTCATTTCTGAGCAGGCTCTTCAAGTCAGCGCCAATGGCGACTTGGCCAACTATATGATACCCGGCAAGGTTCTCAAAGGAATGGGAGGTGCAATGGACCTGATTTCCAATCCTGATCAAACAAAGATCGTGGTTGCTACCAGCCATGTGGCCAAAGACGGATCACCGAAAATTGTACAGAGGTGCAACCTACCTCTCACGGGTGCCAACGTTGTGAGCACTATTATCACAGACCTAGTAAGGAACCCTGTCTTCGCATTCTGCATGGGTTGAGCTAACAGACGCAGTGTGTCTTCCAAGTCAACAGAGCCAGCGGAGAGCTCACATTGACGGAATTGGCTCCTGGAGTCGAGGTGGAAGAAGTGCGGGCCAAGACAGACGCCGAATTCAGTGTCGCAGAGCAACTGGAGGTCATGGAGTGAGAGAACACGTATAGACTAAGAAGGGGGTTTTATCAATGCAAGTTTTGTCTCTCCTAATGATCTTGTATTTATTTGATGACAAGTCATATTGTGCCGGTTTGTTTGGGTTGACGAATAACTCAACTCGTCTGTTTGCTGTATGTTTATTGCGGTGGTTTACGAGTAATCTAGAACCTTGGAAGCAAGAATGATCAAAAAGAACTCAAATCCCGTTCGTGTAAATATGTTCATCGCCGTCGTGGAAATTATAACTTCGCTTTGCCTGGGGCAAAATTTGACCCGGAGCCTTGGCTGATCGCCTCGACAATAGAATCGACACTATTCAAGATCCAGGTATTTCCTTCATCACTTGCCAACCAGCGGGCGCCCTGCTCACTCTCAACATCCGTCGCCCAGGATCCATCTTCGAGCGCTTTGCGCAGGCCAAAGACATGCGACAGAACCTGCGGGCCGACGCCAGTTTGGGCACGGAGACAGGACACAGCAACGATTGAAGTCTGTACTCGGCCCGCCGAGGCGCCAGTTTGGCGCGCAGGATCCGACAGTAGTGCACCATAGTTGCTATGTAGGATATGGACCGGTAAATCAGGGTGAGAGTCTGCCAACTTATCGTAGAGTTTGCGCTCGAACGGGCGGTAGATGGAATCCCATAATGCGTGTCCGCGTGCACTAATCTCGGCAATGTTTGCAGGGGTAGGAGTCCGAGTTGGTGTCCGAGACAACTGCGCACTAACGGACTCGGGCAGACTCGCTTTGAAGGCATTCAAGCAGTTTATTGTGCGTGGAATCCCGTTGAAGCTGATGCATTTCAGTCCGACCTCGCGCATGAGTTCGGCGGTTTCGACATTGTTCGGTGCCGTTGTCGAGGCTAGTTGATAAAGAACGGCCAGGGATTCAGGAGAATTCATGGTCATTGTCGCTGCAGTCTATCCAGGTCAGCGATTGTTCTAGTTTCACATGTTTGGGTATCTCTGGTCACTTACCGATAACGCTAGCCATGATGGTTGAGACAAGTTTTGCGACTGTGCCGTTTGCTGAATTCGGGAATAGACCGAGGCTATATGAGGAGGCGCTGGTACGGTATGGGGTCTAGCAGCCGGAGCATTGATCAATGTCTTCAGGCTGCCGGATAGCTTCGACATGGTTGCGGAGGAGGAGAAGCGTGGTTCTGGGCGGTTCAGGGCGGTTCTGGGTGGTTTTCAACCCGCGATCCCGAGGTTATGCGGCGCCCAGAAGTAGACGCCGAGACCCACCTCCATCTATGAAGTCACTTCGATCTTGTTATTTACATCCACAGGGCTCATTTGCTCTCCATCTTTCGCTTAATCATCCCGGTAAAGCTTTCAAATAAAACGCTGTCCGTTCCCCGAATCCAGCTGGTTACAACTTCTACTTCCTTAGGCCTGTGTCCACTCAATGTAACTTGCAGGCGCACTCCCAGTGCCACTTGATCTGGGACGGTCGGCAGTAATGCAGCAGTCTCATTATTGCCGGCGTGCATCGCCCTGCGGCGTGCTTTCCGAGACCAAACATTGTCGGACGCATAGCCTACTCCGGTGCTCATGCGCTGATCCCATATCCAGTACCATGTCAGAGAAGACAGCTCGGTATTCATGGTAGCGCAAGCTGCGTCGATGGAAACTGATGGAGGGAGAGTGAATGTCTGGTCTGCTGGGAAGGGAAGAAGGTGTCTTGCGAACCCTGTAATGCCTCGAGTAGCACTCTGCACCAGATTAAGTTAGTCTTCTTCATGGGATTCAGATGGACATGAGGCGCCGTACCATTGCAGGTCGCATATCAGTCCACGACCAGGCTATCGCCCATCTTTTAGTTCTACTGCCTTGAACAAACTCCATGACAGCATAGTTATTATTGTCGTGCTTCTGAAGGGTCTCAACCAAAGGGGCCACGCTGCTCAGAGCCCCAAGCATACAAGTATACCACTGCACACGATCACGCAGCTCTAGGCTTTCGCTGATCATGCGATCGACAAATGCCACCTCGCCTCCAGGGGTGATCATTTCCACGGCGTTCCCGGTACATACCTCGACAATATTAGATCAAGGATGGAAAACAAAGATAGAAAAATATGATACTAACAGATGACGGAGCCTCCGCTTTAATGTCTGCGCAAGCTATCAATTCGTCTTGTGATTTGTAAAATGGCGGATTGCACATTGCGAAATCAAGCCTAGAAAGGGATAAGCGCATTGATTAATGATGAGTCTTGCAGTTTCATACTTCGCGACTCCCAACTTGTCCAGTGGGAGGAGATCATCTTGGGGCTCTGTTTGGGTGATACTTATCCTGGACTGCAGTTGGTTGCGATCGACATTCTCTTTTGACGTACGGATGTTGTTTCCATCAATGTCTATGAATATTATAATAAGTAAGCTTCTTTTTCTTCCCCTTTCTGCTGCAGAGGTTCTTACCGGTAGCGACAAATTCCCAGCGGGGTCTTGTCTTGCAAGCCAGAAGAGGATAAATTCCACAGCATCCGGTACCACTTTTAACAATGTGAGCGTCCAAGAAGACAAAAATTGAAGCTCATAAAACAACTCACATATCAAGCCCCTTGACAATTCTCTCTGGGTTGTATCTCCTGTTTATTGTACCTGTTGTAGAGTCAAGAAGGTCTTGCACCCATAGGATATAGTTCAATCTGAATCCGTTAGATCCGATTTCCGGGATTTGAACAGAGTATCACACCTGTTGGGTATCTTGAAATCTGGTCAGAAAGTGGTGTTTTCAGACAATAAGTCAGACTCACCGGCGGACATAGTCGATCCTCAGGGAGTTTTACTTCAAGTCCAAAGTCGCGCTGGAGTAGGCTAATGGTCAACTGCCTAATCCTTGTTAGCAGAATCTCTCAGACAGAATGCCGGGTGCTACACACCTTACAGCCTCTGGGTCATTGAAGTTTAGCTTTTTTCTCGAATCTAAACTAAGGTTTGGTCAGTGCCTCCAGGGTTCTTGCCAGCTCAAATCATCACTTACTGCTTCGCGAATTGTTGCGATTGCAAAGCTAGGGCTTCGAAGTCGACGCCATTCTTATAGAGAGATCGTGCATACTCCATGACTGTTCGGAGTGGACCTGAGTGTGAACTGGCGAACGATACATGGAGAAGGGAAAGCGCGGATCGCGTTAAGTGAAGAGTTGTCCGCCTGATCAATAAGGCAGAAATGCATTCTGCAATTTTCTATTTTGTCCTCAACTCTGCTGGGCCTGATGACGATGGAGTTGATCTATGATACTCCTCCTATACATGCGGTTTAAGGATTTGAGATCCCATACTCTATTCCTTCGATTACTCTGAAATCCCCAACTCAGCCAAGATTGCCTGGTTGTGTTCTCCAACCTTAGGTACCGGACCCAGTCTAGCTCCATAGCCTCCTTTATCTGCGGATTTGGTAGCTCCTGGTGGGAGGATCGTGCGAATCGGACCAACTGGCGTGTTGACTTCAGTCCATCGGTCCCGGGCATCAAGTTGCACATGGTTCCAGACCCCGTCCATGTCATTGACGCTGGCATTGGCAATCGCGGCTGCATCCAAGCGGGCGATAGTTTCATCGGCAGTCAGAACGGAGAAAACACCATCAATGATCTCCTTTAGTTCCTTTCGATTCTGATTCCGCAGGTCATTGGTGCAAAAGCGCGCATCCGTAGCAATATCCGGCTGCATGAGAACGCCCTCGCAGAAGTTTACCCACTCTCTTTCATTTTGAATTCCTAACATGACTGAGCCATCTCCTGTCTCAAACGGGCCATAAGGGTAGATGGAAGCATGCGACGCTCCGGCAGGAACAGGGCCAGGTGCTCCGTTAAAGGCGTAGTACATGGGAAATCCCATCCACTCTACCATGCTTTCTAGCATTGATATGTCGATCCGGCACCCCTTTCCATCCTTTCCACGCTGTAGAATAGCTGAAAGAATATTGCTGTAGGCATACATTCCAGCTGCAATGTCTGCAATGGAAATTCCAACCTTCACGGGCTCTTTCCCTGTCCCCGTAACGGACAACAGACCAGCTTCACTTTGAATCAAGAGATCATATGCCTTTTTGTCTCGATATGGTCCATCCTGACCGTATCCGGAGATATCGCAGACAATCAGCGATGGATGTTTGTCTTTCAATGCTTCATATGACAATCCGAGCCTAGCAGCAGCACCCGGTGCTAAGTTCTGGACTAGCACGTCTGCCTTTTCCAAGAGTTTCATAAGCACGACATGGTCTTTTTTGTCTTTGACATCAAGTGCCAAGCTTTCTTTCGACCGATTTACCCACATGAAATGGGAGGCAATGCCTTTTGCGCGGCTATCATATTGCCGCGCAAAATCCCCAGTCCCGGGGCGTTCGATTTTGATGACCCGAGCTCCAAGATCTGCCAGCTGTCGAGTACAAAATGGAGCCGCGATAGCCTGCTCGAGACTTACCACGGTCATTCCAGAAAGAGGCCCTTCTCTGTGCCCATTTGCGACCGCATCGGAATAGCATCGTTGTGAGACAGCGCAGATGGGTCCAATCACTTTCGATACGGATCTGAATACTGATGGTTGTGCCAACAACCTCATACTGTGAGTCAATTGTGGAGCACTTGTCAATATAGAGGTCGTGTTCATATTATATCCCCAGGGGTCGCGGAAGTACTTAATAGCAGCTCTTGAGACCTTTGATGCGACACGCGATGGGGCGGGGGAAACAGCCGACTCGGCTACTTCGGACTCGGTGTTCATCGCGAGATACCGGGCACCGTTACCAAAATGACAAGCAGATATAAAAGCAGTGCCGATAAAAGAGCCCGATAACTGGACAGAAGCCAACAATTATACAGAAAAGCAAATAGAAGAGGGAAATAATAAAGGTTACGATGGTTGTGGCTCAGGTGAAGCAATAGGACGTAAGTGGGTATCATTTGGAGAGACTTGGTCGTTTATACTAGAAGATCGAACTTGGCATATTGAGATCACAGACCTTCACGAGCTATGCCCATGCATGCCACCGTCGAGAATCCACTGCTCATTATCATCGTTGTCGTCCTGAACGCGCCGCCACGTTTGTTGACGCCCTGTTCTTTCAGGGGTCTGGCTATCTTTGCTATCAGGAGCGCGCCAAATCGGACGCATTAGCCCCCCCGCGGCAAGTAGAGGGTTGTGACTGAAAGTTCGACCACCCTCTAACGGTTTTCTGCTTTCAACATCATCCGCTGTATCGGCAAGGTCGTTGGGCTCTTCGCTTGGTCCTGCGGTCGCGGTTTGATAGACGCGTCGTACCTTCCCACCCTTGATATCCAAGCTCATCACCGTCTTTTTCTTTTCCCATTCGGGTCGTGCCTTTTCTTCCATTTCCCGCTGGATACGCTGCTGCTTTTTCAAAGCCAAGGCGCGCTGCGCAGGACTCATCCATATAGTCGAAGCCACGTTAGGTGTCTCGAAATCTGCTGCCTCATCCACAACCTTTGTACGTCGCGCGTTCTGTGCTTGAAATTGAAGCAACTTATCACGATGAGCTTTGGCTGCATTGAGCTTGCTATCGGATCCCGATTGTCCAGGGCCACCCTCGTGATGTATACTGTCGTTGTGTGCTCGCATCTTCTCTTGTCCGCGTTCTGCGCGAAGTTCCCGAATCATACTTTGGACCTCTTCCGTAGACAGGAGTGGTGTACCGCAAAACGAACATGGTTGTAGTCCCTCCAAAGAGCAAATTATTTTCCCGCAGTTCAAGCAATTTGGCGCCGGATCGAAAAGAGGGTGAATTGTTGCATAGCAGGTACATTTCCGCCTTTCGGAGCCCAAAGTGGGATTAGTTGCAACTTCCAAGGCTGCGATGGCGGCAGTCAGATCCGAGATATTGGTTGTAGTAAGGGAGCCACTGTTTTTGGATGAATTCGCGCCCCCGCCAGTATTCCGGCTCGATTTGACTGTTTTTGACCGTACATTTGGGAGCATATCAGAAAGGACAGAACCGGCAGCGGACGGAGGTGCCTTGGCAGAGACAGGCGGCAGAGGGGAATGTGTGCGGGATGGGCCAGCAGCTACAGCAGTAGCAGCATCCGGGGATGGGGAGAGGGCCGGAGTTGAAGCCAAGGGCTTGTTGGCGGACATGTAATCTTCTTCTCGGTCGGATTTCTTGTATCCTCCACCTACGTCGCCATAGTTTGCTGGACGACGAGGCGGGCCGGTACTATGAATCAACTTTTTCTCTTTCTTGTTCTTGCCCCTGTGGGTGCCACGGTCTGATGAATTCGCATCTTTGCGAGCGGAGGAAGCGGTCAAGGAATGGCGACGGCCATTGAAGGAGGTGATGAACTCAAGGGCAGCCGGGGAATCGCCAAGCAAATTTTTGAGGTGATCAGCACAGGCATCGACCGGAAGGCCAGCGGAGTAGTCGATGATCTGGGCCAAAGATTCCTCGTCAAGAGGCAGGAGCTGGCCAAGCCGAGGAAGAGCCCATGATTTGAGATCGGCCATGTTGGATGAGGGATAGACGAGAAGTGGCGGGTTGCTGGTCGCGGCAACCGTGTTTGGCTGCTTCAGCCACCGCGCAGAACGCTGGGTCTCGACTTACGTTGTCTCTACTCATCAATCACTCTCTGACGTCCATTGGGACCCAAAATTTGAAAATTCCGCAGCTCGAAAAGGTGGCTGATAATATGTTCATCAAATATATATTGTAGTGGGGGTTTCGTCCACGTCTTTAACATCGTTAGTGTATTAGTCATCCGTGCAGAGGCATGTAAATAGGGCCAATAGCTAGCATCAAGAAATTTAACAACGCGTTCATCCCCCGAAAAGTTGCCGTTTGTCAGGCTCGTTATTATCGTTTACAGTACGGGGGTTTAGGTGGTCTGGTAGACACGTTGCGACCTCGACTTAGGTTTGTGTATGGTCTCTTCCCTTCATCTCTTCAACTCGATCTCCTGATGAGACCACCATACGTGCACTACCTCTGCTTCAATATCTTTCCATTTGGCGTTTTCGACTCACTTTTTGTGGGTCTTCCCGCTTTATGACCGCCCTTATATGGTTCATTCTGGCTCTCTGTACTTGACCGCCTGTAAAACCTCAGATCGCATGCCTAATCGACCAGCTTATTTCTACCCTACGCCTTCCTATCGTCTTTTTTTAGGGTGAACGATATTGTGGCTGATTATTCAAGACTCAGCTAAACTCGCTGTACGCTGCCACTTTCCAGCATTCTGATTATTTCCTTCATTTGCATCTGACCTCCGCTTCCGGGCCCGGTCCAACGCTGCACATTCACGACGTCTCTTTCGCTCCTCACTAGCTAATTCAGCCTTAACAATTCCATGTGCTGCAAAATAGATCGTTCCAAATCGGCTCTGTGCCTGCTCTATCTGTTCTATATGATTTGTAGTAGATGCACCCAGTATACGAGTATATTGCTGTAGGACAGGATATCGGATCTTGAGTGGTCACTATGTAGATAAATTAGTGCCTATTATTTTCGTTTGGGAAAAGGGGATCTGACTTTGACACATTCGCTTCTTCTTGACGAGCAGTATGCGCATTTCTTCCGGACACGCTCGCCATTGAATTCACACTGTGGTAGGTCAAACACGCCTTGGTTGAATCGTTCTGCCCATGAATTAAAACAACGGACGCAGACATCCGGTGTATCAGGGTCTGGTTTATCCGACCATGTTTGACTATCCGAGTTCTGGCCGCTTAACTCTTTCAATATCCTGATAACACTACCACTGTCTTCAGATCCTATCTCTGATTGCGTAGAAGGTCGAGGTCACATATCGGTACGTAGGTGACGGTTCTCCTCTTCATGATCGCGTGTCCGGATGACAACATTCGCTTGCCTCTGGGCAGGGAGATTATTTCGTGGGGGCTGTCCTCCGGTAAGATGCGTGTTTCTCTAGGGTTTGAGACACCCTTAATAGTATCAATCTCAACTTTTAGTGTATCAAATGCCTCACTAAGTTGCTGTAGACGGAAGTCGAACCTTTGTACCGTATTGAACTTCATGTTCGCATCTGGAGTGGTAAATAGCGACAGACAGAAGTGGACTTCCAAATTTCGAACTTCGAGGAGCCCCTTGGCAATAACCTTCACCGCTAATACGCGATAGATGTTTGTGCGCTTACAGTAATATCCGCGATTCTTCCGAAGTTGGGCCTCTATGTCTGATCGCAGTGGGAGTTTAACTTTATATTGGTTATTATTTATGAAGTGCTACTAACTATCCCCGTATGCCTGACATCCTCTATCTCCTTTGATTGCTCTTTTACTCACCTATTTACTACGCTCAGCTGCCTCGCCCCCGGCGCGCCGCTCCCGTCGTGCATAAAAGGGTATCGTCTACTATGGTACGTGGTCCACTATGATCTACAACGGTGGTGGAGATCTTTGTGTGCGGTATTAGGAGTTACTGACAACTGGAGAGTTCTTTCTTCGTGTGTTGAGTTGTATATAGAGAGATCCTGTTCCCTACTCTGATATTACTGCATTTATTCTGACTATGACAGGTACTCTCAGTGAGTATCTGGAGGATAGGCCATTCCCCGGGCCAGAGGCCCGGGCCTATGGCTTGTAATAAGATATATTTAGAATAGGTTGGAATCAAATCAATACGCGACGTAACCCATCCGTGCCCCCAAGAACTCGCCGGCCAGTGATGGGGCATCTGCCTCTGCCACTTTCCCATTTCCCCCCGCGTTTGCGAGATTTCTCCCTAGTATCCTCGGGCTTATCCTCATCATCATCCCCGGTGATTTCCTCTTCCCAGGGCTCACCGGCACCCTCGCCATTCATGAAATCCAGTTGGCGTTGGTGCTCCCCGTTGAGCCAATGGAATATGCACACATAGCAAAACACATACCCTGTCTGGCAAGCAGTTGGATTAACAAGGGCGTTTAAACAGACTGGACAAATATTCGCACTGGAGGTGTCTGGAGGAGGTAGAGGAACAGTATAGATAGGTAAGTATGATGTTGCGGAAATGGGAGGCTGATGACGGCGAGGTGGTTTGAGAGCAGATTTAAGGTCTCCGGTATTCTTTTTTTCCGATTCAGCTTGCACCTTTTCTTTTTCCTTCTCATCTTGACTCGACTTTCTCCTCTCGGCTGGGCTGCTCAACCCCGAGACGACAGGAGCAGGGAGATCAAGGACCTCAGTAGCCTTCCGAGCCAGCTGGCGAGAGAAATCACTCGCATGCCACCACTCCAAGAACTTGAGAGCGAAGATGGAAGCAGGAAGGAAGTAGCGCAAGGAGGTCAATGCCTGCGTATGTAAATTCTGTGGGCTAAAAAGCCCTAGGAGCCCCGAGCCGGGTCTCTGAGACCGGCTTCCACCTGGAGCAGGTTTGGGATCCAGGACCTCGGCAATCGCACGGTGGTCAGCCGCCCCAAGGCGCCGAATGCGCGTTCCAATCAACCAAAGAAACGGAGAAGAGTATTTTGTATTGTCGAACAGGTATGCAAGATTAAAGGCGAGGATAGAGAAATAATAGGCTGCGTTGATGGATGGGTACACATTGCGCAGAAACCATTTATAGTAATGGAAGATTCGTTGACGTATTGTCGGTCGTGGCGGCAGGTCATCATTGGGGTTGTAGCGGGGACCGCTGCCCAACACAAGCGAACCCTGTGGTGCAGCGTGGATATCGTATCCTTCATCTAACTTGCGCTTCAAGTAGGGGATGCCGACCATGATGAATAGGTTCTTCCACACATCAGTGTTGTGAAGCTTGAGTGCTTCACGCACCGGACCCCCGGCGCCAACTTGAGCACGAGTCACTTCGCCATTCTTTGTACGAAGGACGCGCTCGCGTTTCAAAGAGTAGAAGTTCTCCGTGAAAGAACCACCGAATGTGCGAAGATAGTAGCGTTCGATCACAAGCGAAAGAAGGGCGTAGACTTCATCGTACGAGTTGAGAATTCGAAGCAGATATCTAGGATGCCGGTGGGTAGCAACAGCAAGGAGGTATCGAATGGATGGAGGAAGGAGATCAGATAGTTGCTGTTCGGCAAGGAGTTCTAGATGCGACAACATTAGCACTTTGCGAGATCAAGCCATTCCCTCGGATCGGGTTACGGCGAGGCCGCGCCACCGCGGTTTGAGACCTACCGAAGAGTGATGGCTTAAACTCATCAAACTCCTGTGTGAGACTGGGAAGATACTCCATGGCGAGAAGGGCGGAACATCCTACCCAAAGGACAGGAGAGGTGAGGGTAGGCTGGGGAGTCGCATATCGCCGAATCCCAGCGACTGTGACCAGCCGAGGCTTGTCAGTCGCCGCCTCTTTTCTGCCGCGGGTGACAGAAAGTGATTTGATTGGCTGACACGAGTCGTGATCTGGACCAATCAATGGAAGCCGGCAGGGAGTACGGAGTGTGTATACAAATAATGGATAAGCGGCAAGAATCTTATTCGCAGGAGCCGGAGCCTCATAGTATCGACAAGAAACCATGGTAGAGAGTTCAGCTTATATTGAAAGTACATCTACCAGCTCTCCCAGTACTGTGCATCAATTGCAACAAGGCGGTTGAAAAGCTGGTTGCGTGATCTCATCCCAGTCAGATGAAAAGACTGCCCTTCTTCATTCCCATTAACAATCAACCCATCAGCTGCCTCTTTACTCCCAGCTGTCAATTCCACAACTAATTTGCCTTTCCACCCTAGCCCTTCTGTCTTCTTAAGTTCTCGGATATCTGTTACGGGGATTTGAAACAGCACAGAGCCCTTCTTTCGGCTCTCGATGCGCAAATCATCTAGTCCGGCAGACTGATATGTTGTGAAATATAGAATCGGCGGCTCTTTGAAGGAGTCAATAACCGCAGCGCCACGTTTGCGTTCATATTTGGCATCGAATTTCAGTGGCCCGAACGGGGTTGACGCAAACTGTCGGTGCTGGAGCATCCCTAGCAGGTTCTTGGTATGAGCCGACCCTGCAATGGCCATGGCACGGTCAATTGCCATGTGTCCCTTTATTGTGGCCGCAATGGTGCGCCGGAAAAATTTCAGCATTTTGTACAGAAATTTTCTTTTAGGTTTCGGGGGTGGAAGCGGATCGGATATGGCATCTTGAAGCACTGGAGCTGAAGTGTCTTCCGGGGATATGGTAGCCAGTGCGGCTTTTGATTTCTTGCGGCGCATTGGCCAGATGGGGTCCGCGGAAGATGTGGGAGGAGGTGGCAACGGCGAAGAATTGATCTCCCCAATTCGTAGGAGAGTAAGTGTGAGCTGGGCATTGGTAGGTACACCTTGGAGCAGAGTTCTAGAAATCTGGTCAGAACAGAACGTGTCCACGAGATGACTGTAGGCTCTATCTCACCTTTGTAGGTCCATGCCTTCCTTCCATTCCGGGACTTTCTCATTCAATAGAGCTAGGCCTCGAGTGAACAGCGGGTCTCCGAAGAAAGCCAACCCAATACTCAGACCCACTAACTTAATGATCCAGTAGCTGGAAGTGAAGGGAACCGCAGCTGTGATGAGGGTCAAGATACCAACCAGGCGAAGACGAGGTAGAACCATGTAAAATGGGGGTGTCGGGGTGAAGAGGCTTGGGAAATCAGTAAAAACTCACCTTCGTCGTCGAGGAATTTGGGAATACATACTTGGCGAATTTCTCATATATATCAGTGATGTCACTCAGCACCCGCATGGCCTGGTCCGTCGCATGTGAAACCTTTTTTTTTATGGGTTTCTTCGTGTTATCATCTGGTGCGCTTTCTGTCGGGGGGGTATCGGGGATCATCGCACTGTTTGGCAAGGACTCAACAGATGGATCGTCCTCTGTGCTTTCATCGCTGATTGTTTGGCCGTATTTCCCGGCTGCACTCTCGAGGGCAACTTTAGCAACACTGTCAATTAGATTCTTTGCTTCTTGCTCAGCAGCTTCGCCCTTATGGGCTTCTGGGGCTCCAGTCAAACTATCATGTGACTCAGGTTGGCGTTTTTTTAACTCATCTCCTTTTCTGGAACGATCGATTGTGGGTTCAGGGAAGAGGAATGGTCGAATGGGAGGAAACATCACGAGTGCAATCAGTAAGCTTAGGAAAGTGGGGATGAGCAAATCCACTGCCCATGACGCAAAATAAATCTATAGAGATTAACATCGAGCCGCTTCTAGGAGACAGATTTGACGTGGTGGGAGCATACTGCGAGAAACAAAGACGTCCGTCTAGGTTCCTTCCATGATCGCAACCGTCCGACATGTCGGAAAAACTCGATCGCGCCAACAACAACTGAAGTATAGAACCTTTCGAGGGTGATTCGTAGCTTCTCAGGCGGGAATTGCTCCTCGTTGGCACGGTTCAAGTCAATATCTGCGGTTGAGTCTTCAAGCGCTTTCACATGGTAGATTTGCTAGTCACATGTCAGATGCGTGTCCTGCGCGAGCAGGGATTGAGATGGAACTTACTTTATTGAACCGACGAATCAACATCCACAAATCATCATTCGACAGACCTTCTGCAAGAGGCTCTTCTACGGATTTCGACGACGGCCTCCACTGGATATTGGGGGTTGTGGGCGGTTTGTTGGCTGGTCTTTCTGGTAGCGCTGGCGGAGACAGGGCGCTGCCGCTTCCGCTGGAAGTAACCCGTGCAAGATCGTGGGATTCGGTATCTAGCTCGCCCAATGGTTGATTTTCGTTATTCATCATCAGGTACTGGACAGCTAGCTAGAACTGTTGAGCATGAGATGACGTCTAGATAGAAGGAACTTGGAACCCCTGGTGCCTCAAATTATGGGGCCAGAGTGGACGGGCGGCTGCTCATTGGGCGAAGAAGCCCGGGAAATGCGGGGGGGGTTCCCCACGCATGCATATGGCTTGTGCAGGTTTGATATTGACGGCCAAGCGCCTTCAAGGCTACCCCTTGGAGAGCTTTTAGTTCTAGTCCAGTGAAACGAGTGGTTCCTTTCTCTCTGGCATCACTTCTCGGTAGTCGCCAGTAGGAATATCACCCTATCCTATGGGGACATTGGGATTGAGGATATTTCTAGGAACAACCTTGGAACCTTGCAACAAGTAGAGATGGTCTAAAGCTATAACACAAGTAGTCCAATTGGCAATCACGGTGACATCAGCGGCCATTACCAGTGGTTCCGTTTGAGGAGCCATTGCCCTGCATATTCTGTAGAGCCTCTTCAATCAACCACAAACAAACAGGCTGCGCATCCCCTCCGACCCGCCAGCTTCCCAGTACCACATTGTGCTTTTCCAAAATCTCGCTCGCGCGCTCCCAACGGCGTAGCCAAAGCTCTTCACGTTTATTGGGCAAAGGCGCGGGTGGAATAGACGACTCATTAGCACTGCCGTAGCTGAGGTTAGATGGTGTACGTCTCAGTGACTGGCGCGGGGGCGATTGTCCCCGGTCAGGTGAAGGAGCTTGCGACAGATTAAGCCTTTCAGTGGCGTAGTTTAGTGCTGCTTGAGCTGCGGATGCAGGATTTGGTGCTTTTGATCCAGGAGGCCCCGTTCGAGATGCAGGAGGTATAATTGATCCTGAAGGAGCGGTTGCTGAGGCAGTGTTGGTTCGCCGAGGGGGTGGTGGCGCTGGTGGAACTTTAAAGCGAGAGCTTTGCCCCAATGAGTCGGTGGATTCACTGCGTGACTGTGTTTGAGACCGAGAAATTGGTGTTGATTGGTCGACGTCAATCAATGAATCTGTTTTGGCCGGCGACCCTCGTCGAGGTGGCAATGGAGGCGCCGGCTTACGGCGGATTCGTTCTTGAGAGACCGCTTGTTCGTCAATCTCCCCAGAGGAACCCATCCTCAATGATGATGGTTTGGACGGCTTGGTGGGGGGGACTCTTGGCGTTGAAGTATTGGGCCTGTTTGGGGTTGGGTACTCGTTGTCTTCAAGGTCAATCAGATTTCCCACGTTGAGGCTTTTGGTACCATCGTCTATAGATGTAGACGCATCACGCATTCGACGGGGTGGCAAGGCAGGTCTGCTATCCACAGCACCTGAATGATTCACAAGCTGAGGAGTACTTTGACTCCGAGCTTCGGGGTCGAGGCTTTTGGCGGATTTGTCAAAGAATGGCGGTTGCTTCGGTGTTGTCACATCTCGGATGAAAATTCCCAAAACCCGGCCCGGATTTGTCAAAGCGATATCAGTGTAAACCTCTAGATCAGCCTCGCCACTGTCTCCGACAAGGATGAACTTCCGTTGGGGGAAATCGCGCATCAGCTGTTCCAAAGATCCGCGCTTGCGCTCTGCTGTTGGCTCAAAGATACCTTGCAGCATACCGGAATATTGCTTCAGATGAAAAGAACCTGGAGGTAGTCCTGCCAGTTTGAAGTAGCGTTCGAGCAAAGGATATAATTGCCACGGAGCATTCGAAACATAATGCATTTCAACTCCCTTCTGAGCGACTTGTGTGTACCATTGGCTGACCCCTTCGACTTTCAGATCAGCCAACTCACGGATAAACGTGTTACGGAACATCTCTTTCGCACCGCTAGCGATGGCTGAGTGTTTGATGGTATCATCAATGTCACTAATTAAACTTATACCCAGCGGTTCAATGATCTCTATTGGCTTAGCGGCAGAAAGATCTTCAGATGCAAGCACGCGGATGTGTGTAGGCACGAAAGGCATGGGTGCACGAATACTGAAATGTCCTGACTCGTCTGTCATGATGTTCCGGGATTCGCTCTGGGTGTCATCGAAAAAGAACACAGTTACAGGCATGCCAGCCATTGGGTTTGTTAAAAAGGGCCGTAGCCTTTCCATCAAATGGGCGTTTGCCATGGAGATCTCATCCTTATTCATGGGCACAGCCTGGCCTGTGTTAACCCGAGTTTGATCACCCTGGCTGCTTTTCCAGGCCTGGTCAGCATCTTGTTCCGCTGTGTCAACCAAATCCTGCATTTGATGATTGACGTCTTCGTCTTCAGCTCTACCAGTGACTCTATCAGGGCCCTCTTCATTCGATACGCCTGATGGAGTTGGTATTCCACTCAAAGTGCGCGCCAGCTTGACCATTAGTCTGTGCTTCCTGTTCATAGGTCCTTGGCTTGGAGCGTAGATCCAGCCACGAACATCGACGTCAACAACTGCGTTTGCCATGTCTTCCTCGTCCCATCGTGATCTGTAAGGTCTATCTTCTTCCTCCGGCCCGCCACGGTAGTCGTCGATCGTGTCGGACCAGGAATCACGACGAGGACGTGAGTCCAGCGCGGACTTTTCTCTGGGCGTCAACCGTCTGCCGTAGCTGGGAAATAGCACCATTTCTTCATCGCCTGAGCGGGCGATCTCCACGTCTGGGAATGCGCCCGGAGTATGGTAATAATCCTCTTGTGAATTTCCGGGTTGTCCTGTCCAGCGTGCTGTATATACCTGACCCAACTCATTAGCCGCCTTGAGCCACTCGTATGCCTTCTTCCGTCGACTCCCAGGGACATATGAACCATCGTTGGCCCCCGCTCCTCCTAAGCCCCATGACGACGCCATCGGACCTCGCAGGGGATTGTCTGGCCTGTCTGTGGGCCTGTGAATACCTCGCGTTCGCCTTGTAGTCAGACTAGCGCCAGAAAATACACCGACTCGCCCAGCACCAGCCAGCCGCTGGCGCCCGAGAAGGTGGGCGACGATGCCCCCGAGGGCTCTGCGACTGCGCTCCGCCCGACGCGTGCGCCGCTTGACGATCGCGCTATATATACGCGACTGTGCTTGATGCCGGAGAGCCGGAAGAGTTTCGTGGCGGAGGTTCCAAAGATGATTCTGTGTTTGGCGAGTACGAAATGGGCCGACAAGGACTCGGAGGATCGTCGAGAGAGTGCCAGACCTGGACTTGCCACGGAAGAGAAAAGAGGGCAGGAGAGAGCCTGTCGGATGGATTCGTCGTAATAGTGAAGACCGGGGGCGGGCGACCGGCCAGCGGAATCGTGGTTTAGGCGCCAGGATCGGGGATTGTTTGGGGATGGTGGTGGATGGTTGGAGGGGCAGGCTTCTGATGCGCGACGTGAGGGCTCGACTAAGAATAAGTTGCTCTGAAACACAGTCTCAGCCAAGTTCAAGTAAGATAAAAAGCGAGGCACTCACGAGATACAAATAGTAGGGCACAGCGCGGGACTTCAATTTCCTGTCGCAGGCGAAAACGTGAGGCGGAATTCAAGTTGCGGGGAGTTCGTAACGTGGGAGTCGAGGCTCGATTTGCGGCAGTTCAACGACCCGCTCAATGTCTACAAGTCTGCCCACGAGGAGGCGCTCCTGATATGCTGTTAGCTACATATTCCTTCGTCCAAATTTCACGGGCAAAATAATGGCCAGTTGTATGTTTTATCACCTAGTACGATGTTCTACTCGACTTGGTCTCCTCGAAACCAACACGGGGGCCTGGTGGATGGAATGCTTATTGTGGGCGGTCTTTTTCAATTAACGTAATTATGGACATAAGGTTGTGATCAAGAACATCAAAGAGGAATGTATCACAGCTTTTACAAAGATGGTCCCCCCGCCCCAGGGCTAGCAGTGCCATTGGGCGAGGAACCCCACCACGCTTCCATATCTCCCAGGTCAGGGAGCATGCTAGGTTCGTCAGGAAAATGTGGAAGCATAGAGTTTATAATACCAGGGGTTGCTTCAATGCCATTATTGGTAGGCATCATGTTTAGATCGGCGGTGTGGATCCAATCAAAGTCTCCCGGCTGAGCGACAGTCGAGTGGTTTGGTTGAGGATGAGAGGGCTGGCTCTCGTGGTGAGATCCTAATATTCCAGATGGTGGGTGAGCGCGACTAGGCGCAGCAGTACTCCTGGAAGCTAGGCTAGCCGTTTGTTTGGAATCATGCTCAGTGAGTGTATCTGTGGCAGATAGTCGCGATTTCTTACGCGAAGGATCCGATAGTGCCTTATTGTGTGCTGTTTCTGAGGACTGTGCTGCTCGTTGCAATGAACTAGGGCGAATATTAGCACTTCCGATTTGTCGCTTGGCAGGGCCAGATCGGCGCATATGAGCTTGCCAGCGGCGTTGGAGGGTGACCAGGTAATCACGAGTGCGTTTCGCATTTTCGAAAGATTGACCTAATTCGTCCAAGGCCCGGAAGCAGAGATTCAGATAGGCAACCATTTCAGCATTGCGAGGATGTGGCTGGTTGGTTTCACCAGGTTTTGAAGGCATGAGAGGAGAACTGGAGACCGTGACAAAGAGCAGCATCAAAGCAGCGCTGAAAATGATGGCTACTACCTGATTATTCATTCTGCGGAAAGTGTAGTGTTTCTCATATATATGTAGTAGACGTGCCACTGCTGTGGCGGATTCAATGCACATTCGTCGAGCATGGTGATATCCAGGTCCTTGCCGAGGACTTCGAGGTTGAATGTAGCTTTTCGAAACCCATGGCCTATGGAAGAAAATGATGATCTGATGGTATTGCATACTAAGAAATGGCGTTAGCAAGCTGACTTATGGATTGTTTGGAGCTGTTTCTCGTACTGTAAAATAAGTAAATGGGGCAGCCGAGGAGTAATATCGTCATCCATATGTATCTGAAGATTCGAGGGGAGGTTGGCTTTCCAAGCAAATAGATCTTCCGTCACTTGGAAGGTAAGTCTTTGAAGGTCATGGCGTGATATATCTGAACAGCCGTATCTGGAAAGCAAAGTCAAAAACACTAAATCTTGAAAGGGGCGGGACCGATGCAACCTACAATATATGACCAACAGGGGAAACCATCTCCCATAAAACCACAAACTGTCGGGAAATAAGTTCTGTGGGGTTCTTCAAGCCAGAGTTCAGCACGCTAGTCGGGTTCTGAAGCCCGTATGGATTCCATGTCCCTTCTCTCTCGGGGCCAAGAGTGGAAGCTGGCTTCGGGACACTGATATCACCCGCGTTCATACGGAATGGGCGACCAAGATAAAAGCCCCAAAAACTACCAGAATCAGTATTTGGGTTTCCCTCTAAAGGGAACAAGGAAATTCGGGATCACTTACTGATCTGCGACGTAACTTCCCCAGAATGCTGCACGGCGCACGTCAGCTTCATGAGAGCTCATATCTCCTTGATTGACGTAGGGTGTCATGTCGATATGCAAACCAAGATCGAAAGCGAGACGCATTGACATGCCTGGCTATCATAAGCTTCAACTTAGTTCAAGAGCTTACAGAGACATACCACTATAAAGCCACCCCCGAGCATCACGATTAGAGGCTCCTTCATGGCAGCTCATCAGCACCAGCGCTTGAACAGTTGCAACGCATGGAGAGTCTAATTCAATCTCCAAAAGGGCTTTAGCTCTGTCGGCAAAAAACTCGGCTAGGGATTTGGGGAAAGTGATGAAGGTAGGGTGGTATCGAGCTTCGAATGCACTTCCAATAGCGCACCTGTGAAGATTAGCAATGTGCACGATGACACAGCTCATCATCAGAAAATCAAACTAACATGGCATTTGTCAAAACCTCGGAGTAGAAGGGAGTGTCGTCATATTCGTTCCGCCATTTCGCTCGAGCATTCATGAACATCTCTTTGTCCACGACGTAGATGCTAGGATTCTGCCATGTAAAGTAAAGCTCGACTAAGTGATCTTCTAGAGATTGATCGACAGACTGGCCAACCCGAAGATGATTTAAAATATCCTGGCCATCATGACGCACCGTACGCGCGTCTGGCCGTTGCCGTTGCTGTGTTGCAGAAACATCCACGAGGTTAAGATTAGATGTCGCGCCATAAAATCGCCAATGGCCATCACCTGCGATTTTCAAAGTTCCAATTCGATTTGACAGTTGTTCAATGACATCGCTTTCTGCCTCGTTCTCCTCGTCACTATCGGAGTCTTGCTGTCGCTCGGTGGGGAGCTGACCCAGGAGTACACCTGGTTGCTGGGCCATATCGATACCGAGCTGGAAGCTTTCGGGGCTCAACCCCGAGTTGACTGGAAGCCCAGGCCCGGAGCTACCATTCAGGTTAGCGTAAATGGTGTCGAGGCTCTCAGCTGTTGGCAAGGTGAAGCCCCAGTGCATAAAGTTTTGGTGATCAGGGGCGCTTCGTACCATACCAAATGGGTTCCAAGGTTCCACAGTTGGTTCGAATGGCTGATGTGAAGCAGTACCCTGAGGAGACGACTCTGGGGTACTTGAGCTTTTAGACAAGTGCGCCGGCGCATTTGGACTCGCGCCTAGTGGGTTCTGTTGGGTCGAAGCAACAGGAGGGCTATATGATTTTGTTGTTGTCACTTGAACATCATCCCCGTTTGTAGAGCTGCTTTTAAAAGCCCCGCGTGGGATTTGAAGCGTGTCCAAGACTCTATTCATCCCCGCCTCGTCTTCCGCATCCATAGACGGGGGCTGCAGACCTTGCTCATGAATGAATTGGCATAGCTGATCGATCCGAGCAGAAAATAGCTCTGTGGCCGCTCGAAGGGACACTCTATAAACCAGAGTAAGCTCATATGTTTCCTCGTCTGTTACTTTTATCACTCCGCCAAGAGAATAATGGGGTTAAGCCCAGGTTCTGGCACGAGTTGTTTTGCGATCGGGGACGAATAGATAGACCCGGATGGTGTCCTCGAATGGAGACATCGATGGCTGTACTTACTTGCGCTTGTCGTCACCATGCTGATACTTGCAGGCTTTGCCTTTGCGCTCGCAGTTTTGGCAATGTGGCGTTGATCCATCACACTGGAGTTCCATCAGATACTCGACAGCCGATCACTTCGCAAGATGCGGGACAGAAGGTTGAACGCACCCTAATCTTACTTTCGCGGCAGGGCACACATGCAGTGGTGACATGCTTTCGAGGCACCCTCTTCGACCGCTCAGGATCGGGCGACATGATTAAAGGACTTCAGGAATTCAGTGTCCGCGGTGATGCGAGACGGAGGCGCGTTCTCTGGGTTCAAATGGAACGAACGGCGAATTCGGCGGTCATCCTGCATCGGCAAAGGTGTGAGCATCCATCGCCTAGTCTGTACAGATGTACTTTGTGCTTGAGGATCGCGGTCTCGAGGGGCGTGGAAGGTGGGGGGAGAGGCAAATGGAGGAATTTGGCGCACGACGGATCCACGTCCCTCCGCCTATGAGGTTCACGATTATAAGCGGCCAGGTTTGGGTGGGCTTTTATGTAACCACGTCTACTCGCTCTACGGTCTCTACTATCTCTACTCTTTTTAACTCTTGAATCTATCCAGACCACATCCTGTGACATTTACACTAGGCCGTTGACCACTTCCAATGGAGACTACTGTAAGGATAAATTTTAATGATAGCCATTTAACGTTATGTACGCTGGACTCATGGACATAGGCAAATGAATCACCAGTTTGACGTGCGCTTGATCCGCTCGTTCTGGATCACTTCGATCCAGTATCCGTCCGGGTCCAGGATGAACGCCACATTGTGCATGCGCCCGTCAGTCAGGCGCTTCTTCCATGGGATCCCCAGATCCTCAAAGCGCTGGCAAGCAGCCTCCAGGTCATCCACAGAGATACCTACAAGCAAGCATGATGAGTACATTGATCAATTGAACCGATGCGATTTGTGTCACGCGGGGAGCACTTACAGAGGTGACCGAATCCCTGCGGCTCACTGTTACCGTTGTGGTAAACAGGGCCCTCTTCCTTTTCAGTACCATAGTTCCAGGTCAGTTCAAGTAGACCTTCCCATTCCGCGACGGCGTTCTTGACCCCGTCCTTGATAGGCGGGTTGGCACCTGGATAAGCCAAAAAGTATAGGTTGAATTTGTTGTCGGGATTTTCGCTGGTGCGGACTAGGGTCATGCCCAAATGTTCCTGGTAGAATTTCAAACTTGTATCAGCGTCCTTGACACGCAACATGGTGTGATTCAGCCGGTAGGTGCTCGGGTCGGTTGTGGGAGTTAGATCTTCATCCCCCCGGCGAATAATCTCAACCCAATATCCATCTGGATCCTTGGCAAAAGCAATGTGACGCATGCGACCTTCGGTCAGTTTCTTCTGGAACGCATATCCGGCGTCCTCGATGCGCTTACAGGCGGCCTCGATGTTGTCAACGGAGATGCAGAGGTGACCAAATCCTCGGTAGGGCTCCGTGTTGCCATTCACTACACTAAAGTTGGGGTCGTTTTCTGTGCCATAATTGTGGGTGAGTTCGATGTTGGCGTTGCGATCGGTAAAATGACGATCGCCTTGAAGAGAGTGTGGGCCGTCGTATGTGAGGAAGTAGTTACAGAATTTCCATTCTGGGAAATCCATCTTCTTAATCAGACTCATGCCGAGAAATTCGTAAAACTCCACCGATCGCCTTGGGTCCTTGACCCTGATCATGGTGTCTATTCATCCTGTCAATGATGCGAGCGGGGGTGGGGGGCGGGGGAGACCAACGGTTGAGTTTGTAGGTATTGGTATCGGTGGCCATGGTGAAGGATCGCGTGCCTGGAATTGAATCAGTACGAAGTGTTCACCCTTCCATTGGATGACATTACCAGCTGAAGCACGGGGAAGCCTGTGAGCAAAACGAAGCCAGAAGAACATGTCGCGAAAGAAGTTGGAGGTTGTCTTGAGTCCAGGTGAGGGGACCGCGGATTACTAATTCTACATAACCTTGGAACTATGACGTCCATACTTCCATGCCTGCATTCGTCTCAATGCATTGTCGCAGGCATTCCTTGCGGTTCAAGGTTCAGCAGTTCTTTATCCCGGTCTGGTTCTGAAATGTGCATCATGTCTCTTCACGTCGCAAG
Source organism: Mycosphaerella populi pn0402 (assembly GCA_002153405.1). Classification (NCBI taxonomy): domain Eukaryota; kingdom Fungi; phylum Ascomycota; class Dothideomycetes; order Mycosphaerellales; family Mycosphaerellaceae; genus Mycosphaerella; species Mycosphaerella populi. Next base: position 67,211 of record KZ119116.1, read on the forward strand.
GAGAACCGAAAGAGGAGAGGTTTATGCCAAGTCATATATTTGAACATACGCAGGAGTATAGGGGAGAGCTGGACGAGTTTGTTATACTTGTCTCATGGCGAGATCCTCCTTAGATAGGCCAAATCATGGCTTGGACACTGGACACGTAAGATCATGCTACTCCGACCACTGGTTTCTCACTGTTAAGACCAATAATTCTCCTTGCCAGATAGGCCCCGGTATGACTATCATGAAAAGGATTAGTCTGTACTCAATGTGTGATAAAATATGATTCAACCGTCCATTGTTTGTTGTATGCGTTTCTAAATATCATATAGGTTGCTCAGATCCATAGAACGGAGGCCCTTCGAGAGTTCAAATTGACGAGTTTTCTGAGGTTCGACCTCTCGTGATAGGTGCAAAAGATGACTCGACTGGCCCTCAGGCACCATCTCGAGGACAGACTAATGGAGAGGTGCCTTTTTAAATTCTTCTCTCCATTCTCGAATAAACTTGATGTTTCGAAAGTAGTTTCATTGTTTAGCCCATTACTAGCTGAATATACTAAGAGGGAAGAGTCCTGCAGACCTCGGGATCCCGTTTTGTACCATGCCATATTGGTTTACACAAAGGCAAAGGGCAAGGTTCATTGAAAAGGAGGATCTGGGAGAGATCTTTGAAACTCTCACTTTGTCAAAACATACGAATTAGAGAGGCTCTTCGCTGATAGAACAAACGTATCTCATTGTGTGTGTGTGTGTCGTTTGTAGCAGCAGGAAAGGCCAGTTGACCAAGTGCAAAGTCATCAGTCGATCCAAACAAGCCCTGGACCCGTTCAAATTACTTCATGTCCGAGGTTCTGCATGGTTGGATCAAGTTCATAGACCAAACTGGGAGCGTAAGCACTGTCCGAAACGAGAAATGGCTTCATCAATCTTATCGGCGGATGCAGAAGCATAAGTCGCACGGAAAAACATCTTATCCATTTGAGCCGAGCTATCTGCCTTGAACCAACTGCCGCGAGAAAGGAGAACGTCGTGATCAACCGCAGATAGAAAGATCTCTTCTTCCAGTGCTTCAAGAGTCTTGCCATTAGCAACATCAGGATGCTTGCGCCAATCAACCTCGATCCAATGCTATAAAGAAGTTAGCGCTGTGGCAACGAAGATCTTGAGGCTGAGATGTATCTTACAAACATTCCGGCAGCAGGAGGCACCCAATGCGCAATCTCGCGAGGCAGATGCTTCTCGCAAGCATGCAACAGGGAGTCGCGGCGGCTAGTGTAGGACATTCGGAGGCTAATGAGCCAATCAAGATATCCAGAGTGGCCCCAATGCTCATCTAGGAGTTTGAAGAGAACGAGTTGGGAGATGCCGCTCGGGTTTTGTGAAGATACTTCAAAGTTGCGGACGAAGCGCTCGATTATTTGTTCGGAGGCGACTATCCAACCAACTCGTGACCCGGGAGATACTACCTTGGAGAAAGACTCCAACCGACAAACGCGCCCATCAACATCTATACTCAAGAATGATGGAACAAGAGACTTGATGAACTCGTCGTGGCTGGCGGGGGGCGGTGGGGCAGCTGCGCCTTCACCAGCATAGGGTTGCATCTGCAGGAAGTAGTATGGTTCATCTTCAACGATGTAGACGTCGTGCTTTTGCGCAACCTTATACACGGCTCGCCGACGCTCGGCCGATTGAGTGGCACCCGTGGGGTTCTGGCCAGTTGGGATTGTGTACAGGACGAAGGGTTTTCGTGCGCCGCGAGCCTGAGCATCCCAGTTACTGAGAAGTTCATCCATACCCTCCGGGACAATTCCTTCGTCGTCAATTGGAACTGCTAGCGCTTTGAGACCCAAGGGGAATGCAGTCTCGGCGGCACTGGCGAAAGTATATTCCTCCATCATGATGTAGTCACCGCGCTCGGTGAAAAGTCGAAGTGCACTATCCCATGCATAGGTGCTTCCAGCTGTTAGGGTGCATTGCCAATCGGAATATGGGGGGCTATGAATAAGCTGTGTACGATTAGTGTCTACGGATCTGAGAATACCAGCTGAGCCGAATTGCATACCTCTGTGTGTTCAGTAACGAATCGAAGGAGCTGGGGGGAGCCTGTGGCTTGACCATAATTGAGGGCAATCTCCAAATCTGTCAAGACAATCATTTAGCGGTCACATCAAATAGATTTACTCGAACAGTGGAAACAAACCATAAAGACTCTTTCCTTCCTTGATATCGTGCTTCCCGCTATGTAAGACTGTTCCTGACTGCTGAGTCGCCTCTGGAGAGAAACCTGGCGGAGTAGGGACTTTGATGTCGAGATGCTCAAATGGGAAATATTCAGCAGAGGGGAGACCTCCGCCAAGAGAAATAATGCCTTCACTCTGGTTGTCAGTTCCTGTGACAACTGAGCGCATTGAAAGATGCACTCATACCTGGATTCTTCAAAAATCCCGCGGCGGCCTTGAGGGTCGAGGCCTTCATGTGACGTTAGTTCACCGATAAATCCCTTAACCTGGGAAATTCCCTCGCGAAGACATACCTTTCGAGCCTTTGCCTCGATGGAAAAGAGATCTAAAAATTGAATTAGTATGGAAAAATGCTACTGCGCCTTCACCACTCACGTTCAAACCGCCTCGCCTTTGGTTTGGTGTAGCAGACCTATAAACCCATCGAATTCAAGAGTCAATGCATGTTCCAATGGCCAGAGTTCTTTCGAACTCCGAAACCATATTTAGAAAACGGCTATCTTCCGGCATACCGGGCTTTTAAACATATCACTGCTGCATGCGGGCGCCACACCGACGGGGATTTTGGCCATCTTCTCCCTCCACGCCGGAATGCCATTGACGGTCAATGGGTCTGGGACTGGCACGGCCGAAGTATCCGTATCCCCCTTGAGTTCGACCTCCAGTGCTGCGGGTGGGCTCATTGTGCTGTCTAGTTGCGGAAGTTCAGGTCCGAGTATGTGCGGTACGAAGAGGCGAGGTTACCGAACGGGTGTTGATAGGTATTGAGGGATGGGACGGAACAAGAAGTACTGTCAAGGCCCTCAAGGGAACAAAAGCCACAAAAAATATTGAAGCAGTCGGAATGCCAGAAATTACACCTTATCTCGTGGTTCCAATTAGAATGACTCATCTATCAGCCAGTCAGCGTTCCAGAAGTGGATTTATGCGTGCCAAATCTCGAGCCACAACCGTAGGGCGTAGGGTGTTGGTTGGAGGGGCAGGGGTATCGCCGATACGCAGGCTGCGGTGATCATGGGCGTGGAAGCCCGCGTATTAAGGCCAAATACCGTCACCCGCAGACGGAGGCGCCGGTATCGGTCCCGCCCGGGTCTACAGAGTAAAACTGGCGTAATTGCCGCGTAAAAGAGGATTTACCGGGGTTTCAGCGATCTAGCGTACATGCGTCTTATCCATTTTTCATATACATTTGTCTAGTTGGTTTGCATGTTGAAACAGTCAAATTGAAAACAGCGCTTAGAATCCTACACACCAAGTCAAAATGAGTTAGTATTGCGCAGTATTGCCGGGCGGGTTTTGGCAATATCACATACCTTTTTCCGTGTTGCCTTCACCCATACTCTTGCTGCTGCTACTGCCGCTCTGGATAGATCCCAGAATGCCATCGAGGTATGGCGCACCACTCCACTTCTGATGCGTGAGGACGTCCACGCCCATTTCTTTCTCTCGCGACTGGACCAGACGAACATAGGCCAGCATACCTTCATCTTTGAAGGCACGAGATAATTCCGTGGTGATTGTGGCACCACTGTGCAACCCCGCAAGGGAAATGAGCTGCAAGACAAACCTATAGATGGGTCAGAAGGTGTAACAACAATGGAGAATGAACCAGTAGCAGCAAGAATGAAAGAAAGAAAGAAAGAATGAATGAAAGAAAGAATATCCCGACATACCCATGCTTAGCAAGATCCCAGATAAATGACTTCAGAGATGCTTCATCAAAGCCATGTCCCATCCAATTGAATGACGGACTTAGATTATACACCAATTGCTTGCCAGGGAACTTGGCGTGCACTTCGCCCGCGAGCAGACCTGCTTTCTCAACATCGGGGTCACCCGTTTCCACCCAAAGGAGGTCAGCGTAGGGTGCAAATTCCTTCGCCCGCTTGGTTGCAGCCGGAAAGCCTGCCTTATAGTGGTAAAATCCTTCACGAGTGCGTGGGCTATCGCAAGACCATACTACTGGACCCTGAGTGTACTTGCTGGCAAGGACGCGACGACGAGAGATAGAGAGGTCAGGGTTTGCTTGGGTTTCTGTTTTGTACGCGTCGCGAGTAGACTGCGAAGCCCCCTCAGCCTTAAGATGGGCGTCAACAGCTAGATTGGATGTTAATATCGGACTACAAAAGAACTTCTGTATTATTATTTTTGGGAGGGATTTAACGTACCTTCATCAAAAGTAACCAAGGTGTGCTTTTTCACCCAGTCAAGTTCGAAAGCATCAATCTCAGCGGGGGATGCTCCATCGCGCTCCATCGCTTGTAGGGTTTCTGCCAGAGGCTCAACATCCTCGGTGATTCCCAGAATGAATTCATGATCACGGACATCGATTGCGCTGCTGATCAACCGCCCACTTTCCGAGTCTGTACGAGCAATAACCAAGTTCTCACAGCCCATCATATCCCACTGGAACCGAGCAGCAGTGAGTCGGTTGATGTGCTCACCCATGGGGACAAGCACTTTGCCGGCCAAGTGACCGCACTTTTTTCCACCATGAAGCTGATCCTCGAAATGGACTGCTGCTGCACCATTCTCTGCAAATAACTTGGCTAGTTTGAGGACTGCAGAAAGGCCTCCATGGCTGTTTCAATGTCACTGTTAGCTTTGAAACGCATAGCGGCGTGCATAATTGAATATCTCACCCAGTATCTCCGTCGGCAATGATCGGTCGCAAGTAATCGACGTACGGTGTGTCCTTCCGCTGGTCGGGCGATAATTTCCTTCGGGCGTCCCATTGCTTTCGATCATGCATGGATTGTGCCTTGAACAAACGCTGCACTTGGTTTGGCACGGTATTGTAAGGATAGTCCCCGAAGTCGGGAGAAACCTCATTCGTCGAGGTGAGAAGAGAGGAGCAAGCCCATCCTGATATGTAGAGTACCTCTTGGTTGGGAGCTTGCTGGGTCATCTGGACTGGGTCAATTGCACCCACTTGTACAACGCATTAGCTTGGCTTCCGAGTTGACTGGGGCTGGAACGTAGGCAATTGACGCAGAGGCCGACTCACTGGTGTGAACGGGCTCGCCCGCAGCGGCTCTCTCATTTAGCAGATTGAATAATTTCCGGGCCATCAACGAGCTTGGGTAGGATTGCTGCAGCGAGCCCCGTTTGCTCACCACGTCCTCTGCGGAGTAGGGGCGCTTAATCCCTTTGTATCTTGGAGAGCTCCACCAGGCCTCCACATCGCGAACTTGCTGTTCAAACAACGCATCTTCCGCAGTGCCAGCCTTGTCTGGTGTTGATAATAGCTGGTAGCGATCCGACGGCAAAGCCGTGGACACGGGCGGTTGCACTGAGGACGTCATCCGAGGGTAGCCGCACGTGAACGAACGCAGAGTAAGGCGCGCGGCCGGGAGGATCGAGCGTTGGCGCGGCAATTGGCGTGTTATCGTGCGCAACATTGTGGCAGGATTGTCGCAAGGCAAGCGAGCCGGGGATCCCTAGGGCGAAGGGGGAGTTTTATGTTCTTCCTAAGATGGACCTCGGGCCGTGAGAGCAGTTGCCCCAACTTGTGCTCCCCGCATTAGCCGCTCCGAAGCTCGGCGCTTTGTCTGGCCCAATCACATCCAGCAGGATACTGGACAGTATACAACAACTATGTTGTATCTGTAGATCATACCCTGTGAATGCCTCGTGCAGACATTCAACTATTGAATCCGGCCAGAGAATGAAACAAGAAACAAGAAACAAGAAACACGAGGCCAGTCTCATAATAGGGCGGATAAATAGGCATGACAACATTACTAGCCGAGACCCAAAGGTCTGAAGAACTTGATATTTATTCCCTTCACTATGTACACTCTGCAGCTGGCTATCTACCGAGGTGGTGGGTTCCTGGAAGAACTGCTTCACGCTATTGAGCAGAGTCCCTAGCTACAAGCTCAACAAAGGCAAATCATCTCTGTAGCAGATTCGTCGTTGACTTTTGTATCTAGCTCAACGGGAGTCCATCTCTACACCCCCAGTGAGATCTGGTGTCCAACCCGATGGCCGTTCGCTCCCACGCACTAAAATGCCATATGCGGCTCTCTCTACTTTTTCCACGCTAGTTTGCATGACCTCGACCTTCTTCTGAAAGTCGCGCATCATATGGGCCCGGCGCGGGACGGTCAGGGCTTCACACTCAGCGCGGAAAGCCCGTAAATCAAGGACAATTCCACTTTGCGCTTCTGAGAGATTGAGCGCATCCGCCCGTGTAGACTCGCCATCGGTCGACGCAGTCGGGTTTGTGATTGAGTTACCAGAACTCAGAGCAACAATCGCAAACCGCATCATCTCACCAGTGAGATCAAAAAGACCCATGAGATAATCCTCTTCGGTGACCATGATGCCAGCGGGGACGTGCGCAGCTATTTCTGCATGGGTGATGATCTTTTGTGTGCGGAGATAGTGGTCGAAGGAGAGAGCTTCAATAAACTCCTGGATGCCAGGACTCACTTGGCGTTGGTATCGCCAGGCATTGATACTCGTGACTTCGGGAACTATGGAGGAGAAGAGAACGTTGATTTGGTCGAAGCGGGCTTGATTTTCCGAGATGATTTTCGGTGGGAGGGGCTGATTGGTGGCGCGCACGCGCTGAAGGGCGAAGATGCTGTAGTATCTGATTAGCGCAACAGAGACATACGGGAAATGCCGGACAAACACTGGGCTTACATCTTCTTAGAAAGAGCGGTTATGTCGCGCGACACTTTCACGATCCGCTCGCGGCGGTCGTGGTGTTCGTCCAAATCGTTTCGAAAGGACTCGAAGACCGAGATTATCGAGCCGGCTGGGCCAGAGACCATGCCTACTGGGTCTTTGGTAATAGGCTGACCTTGCCACGAACGCTTGGTTCCCATTGATGGTTTTGAGACGGAGGAAGCAAGAAGCAAGCAGTGCGAGTACAGTAGGAGCAGTAAGGTCAAACCAAAGATTGCGATAAGCGATAAGCGATAAGCGTATCGATAAAGAGTCACATCGCGCATGCGCTGCACATGGACCTTGATTCATTCCTTCTACTAATACGGATTCATTGATATCGATTTCAGCATTTTGGTATCTATTATCCACGGTATCCCTGAGGCGCAATGTACCACTACGGGTCCGCGCAGATCGTCACCACCGCTCGTCCTCGTACCTCCTCCCCAACGAGTTTCTCAATCAACTTCGGCGTCTCCGGAAAATCGAACACTTCAATGGCTGGTGTGATAGTTCCTTCAAGAGCGAGCTGAAGAAGCCAAGTCATTTGATCCTCCGTCCCAACCGACGACCCCCTGACAGACAGCCCTCGGGCCGCACAGATTGTGGCTGAGATTGGGAGATGAATGTCGTTGCGCGGTAAGCCAACGCAGACAATAGTGCCCATGTTACGCACCAGCGAAGGTGCTGTCTCAAATGCTTCTTTGGATCCCGGTACGACAATTGTGGCATGGGCGCCCTCTCCCGTCAACTTCAAGACTCGAGCCGTAACATCTTCTTTCCGGTAATCAATAAACACTTCGGCCGAAGACTCCAAACTCAATTTTTCCTTGGCAGATCCTGTGTCAATGGCAATGACTCGAAGTCTTTTGACTCGAGCGGCGATCTGCACACCAATGTGACCCAAACCACCGCCCGAACCCGAAATGGCTATCCAATCCCCAGGTTGAAGGTCCCCGTCAAGGTGGGATAAGGCACCAAGCATTGTCAGCCCTGCACACAGCAGTGGCGCTGCTATTTCACTCGACAGACCGTCTGGTATTCTTGTGATGAAACGGGCATCCGCGAGGGCGTACTGCTGGAATACTCCGGGCACTGACTTGCTGGTATTCAACTGACTTGGACAGTAATGCGGAAAGCCTCGATGGCAAGCTGAGCATTGACCACAGGCTCGGTATAACCATTTTATGCCGACTCGTTTACCCAGTAGCTCCGGGGAGACATCAGAGCCGATTGCAACGACGCGACCTACACCCTCATGACCAATGATGCGGTTATAGGGCCCCCAATTTTTTACAGCCCTCACTTCAGAACCACTATTCGTCATGAGCATTCAACTTCCATGCGAAAAGGGTATGAACCTTCTTACCAAAGGCCACTGCACCCAACTTTGACCAGAACTTCCTCCCGGTTGGGTTGACTGACGGGAATATCGGTTCGAATGCGGACCTGAAACCCTGCGCCCGGGTTCTCGACAACAGCAGCTTGCTGTTGGACTGGAATCTCTGCCATGGTCTTTGAGTTGAAACAGAGAACCCAATCCTAGAAAACTACCTTGATCACGAGTCCGTGAATAACGCGCGAAGGAAACGGTTGGCTATCCTGGGTTCTATTCGTGATGACTAACCGCAGCATCTGCCGAGAAATGCATCCGACTCCACGAGCAAGACCGAGTTCTTCTCCGACGAACTGGGCAGAGTAAAGAGTGTCTGGTTTCTGTCTGCAGCCCCCGTGAAGAATCACGACTTAAGAGACGAGATCCTACTGTCAAGCATTTAAAACACCACCCTAGGCCAACTCCTGAAGCCGATTCTCTCACGTGCTCAGAAAAAAGACATGAACTCAGTATACCCTGTATAAGAATTATCGTATGGTTAGAAAATCGCCAAAGCTGCAATTTGGAGTAAGACCATCATTGCTTCATGATTGATCTATTGATTCCTTAATGCGACCAGATGATGGGTGTGGCATCATGGTCTTGTGTGCGAGATGCCCTTGGGGGACCGGATAGGTCTAGTAGAAGGAGAAGAATGGGGAGATGCCATACCTAAACCCAGCATTGTTGCGTAGGGTATCTTCCCTTCGGGCCGAGCACAGGGACCACAGGGACCACAGGGACCACAGAAAACAAGCTCAGTGACGCTCGCAGTTAATCTAATGTGGGACCAATGGCATCCAAAACTGGGAAATCGAGGCAGATCGGCCTATCGGGAGACCTCCGCCACATCCACTGACGTCGGCGTTTCACTCTCATCAGCACATATGCTTTTTAACGAGCAGGTCCCCCCAATGTTGCATGCTCGTGTCTATCGCCTACGGCAAATTACGAAGACCGTCGAAGCGTCCTACTGCGGTCGCAGCAATGAAGTCGTCCATCACATGCCAACTGCTCATCCAGACAGCACTCTGGACAGCCATTTCAGCCATTCCGGCGCCGACGGCGTTCACTGAGACTGATGCGCAGGCTGCACTTCCTATCATCACCCCGTCCCCCGTTAGAACCGATCAATCTCAAGTGGTTGCCCGAAACATCCTCAGCGACGTCGAATCTGATGCCGAAAGCGTGCTATCAGGCCTAGGGTCCGACCTGCCGTCATGGGTCGCCTCGGGAGTCCCAAACTTCTTCCAGGGCTTTCCAACGGGGGATGCCGTCAAGAGCTCATTAGGGTTGAATGACAAACAGCTGGCTGCGGCGCCTACAAACGTGCTCAACATTGACCCCTATGCCAACTGGACGGACTCGGGCTGGAACGTTCGCTTCCATGGAAATGTGTACAAGCAGCCAAATACCTCGGTTTCGGATTTAAATAAACTTGCCGATGTCTTCCTCGTGAACACTAGTATTACTGATTTGCCAAAATCACAACAGGACCAGGCACGGAACCTCACTGCAGAGATCTTTGTGGTCCAACAGCCTCACGTCGCGGTGAACACGATTCACTTGGAGCCTGCAGAGAGTCAGGGGTCGAGCGGACAGCGAGGAGGTGGGGGATCTTCCAACACCACCGGAGGCACTCAAGATATCACTCTACCTTACAACACCACTGTGGAGGGCGATTTTGATACATTTGTGCCAATTGAGAGGAAAGGACTGAGTGCTGGTAACGAGACCTCTGCCATTCAAAGACTCAACACTTACGTCGAGGGCGCAAGTATTGGCAATGCCACCGCCTACCTTGTTCCTCCGACTGGACTCACGGTCATCTCCGATATTGATGATATTTTGCGAGTCACAAAAATCTACGAGCCAACACAGGGCCTACTTAACTCGTTCGCGCGGGCATTCACGCCTTGGGAGAATATGCCAGACATCTACCGAAACTGGTCCACCAGTCTCCCGGATCTTCATTTCCATTATCTGGTAAGTCTGCCCCGGACCTGATCACTTTCAAGATAATCCTGACCACGAAAATAGACCACCACCCCAGAGCAAATAACTCGCAACTACATGCAGTTCATTTACACGAACTACCCGGGTGGCTCGTTTGATACGCGCCCTCTCAATTTCAGTGACGTCTCCGCGACTCTATCCATCCGAAAATTCTTACTCCAAAAAATCTTCGAAACCTTCCCCGAACGCAAGTTTGTCCTGGTTGCAGATACTAGCAACAGTGATGTGATGAAGGATTATCCCGAGATGGCCACCGACTTTCCTGGCCAAGTTCAATGCATCTTCCTCCGCAACACCTCCGCGACAGACTCTGCTGACAAATTCCCCTATGACACGTCGGGATTCAAGAACCTGAATCAATCCAGCTACATGTTCTTCTTACACCCGAATGACCTGACAAACTTGGATATCGCCAGTGGGCAATGCTACAACCAATCCATCCCCCAGAATCTCACCTTTGGATACCAGGGACTTCCGCTTGGCTTGGGCGATACACCCACTGCGGTGAATGGATCTGCCAACCACACCGCTCATGGTGCTGCACGAGGCATTTCGCAAGAAGTAAATGATCCAAAGAGCTTGCTCGTTCTCGTTGCAGCCATTGTCGCCGCAACATCCGTATTCTTATAAGCATAGCGGCCATGCTTAGACTGTGCCTTGATTCCTTATTACAAATGATGTAGTCAAAGTCATTCAACGAATTCAATTATGAGATGATAATTCAAACTTCTGAATAGCACCTGGGCGATCCTTTTCCCATATATCCGTAGATCTATGTAGCAGAAACGGCACAGCGTCACACTGGGTGTATACGCAATTTCTGAAGCACCGCAAAGGAAAGAGAGGAAGACTGCAAATACATTCGTCCATCTTATCCGTACATAGTTATATTAATGGATATAATTCGCGATGCAAAGGCATAATCGGGTGGCTGGAAGTGAAGACCCCGAAATAGACCGAAGAACATACTTTCGGCCATTTACGGAGAATTCAGGCGATCGGTGATTTGGATGTCAAAAACAACTATGCGGGTGAAAATACTCGGAAGACCGGCTCAAAGGTTCTAGGATTCCCCGATTGACAGGTGGCATCGGAGGCTATAAATACACACGCTCGCTATGGCAAACAAATGGGAGGTATTGGACTCGGAACTCCGCAGAAGCCTAGAAATCCCATCTCAATCGTCATGGATAATCATAAGTTGACCTCGGCTATGAGCAGATTAGCCCGGAATATATCAAACCTGCAAGGTAGTGAGCGTCAAGAACTGTCACGGGCCTGTGAGGAACTGAAAAATGCCCTCGAAACCCCATTTGATAGGGTTGGACGCCTTGCATTCTCGGTACGCCATATCCGCCTGACACCAATTACACTGAGGCTGAATTGCCATAACTACTAGGGCCATCAACTGATTGCTCTTCGGTTGGCCGTTGATCTCAAATTGTTCGATGCTATGAATATCAACACGGCGCAACCTGAGGACTCCGAAATCAAGACCGAGGAACTTGCGACAAAGACTCAGGCAGAGCCTTTACTACTCAGTAAGTATATTATACGGGTAAAGAAGTGTATATTGAACGAAAGAAGCTAGACTGATAACATTATAGCTCGCATAATGAGGTTCTTAGCTGCCATGTCCATAGTACATGAGGTACGCTCTGGGGTATATGCTCCAACGCCCCTGGCAGCAGATTTCGTGTCGAATTCTCCTCTCTCAGCGGGATTGATTCACAGGTATTGCTTTCTATCCTCCGTTGCGCCATTCTTGTCTGTAGAATGCTCTAACGCAATCATTCACAGCACCCACTTCATGTCGGTACTGTCCAGACTCCCAGAGTATTTCGAAGCCAAAGGTTGGAAAAGTCCAGACGACGCCTTTGATGGACCATTTCAATTTGCTGTTAGCTCCAGTGAACATTACTTCGATTTTCTGAGTTCCAATCCATACTATGGCCAGGCGTTCAACAAGGTGATGGCTATGCCATTTCGTCGACGTGGGCAGAATTGGTTTGAATTCTTCCCAGTTGAAGAAAAATTGCGAGTATCGTCCGCGCTCGATCCACTGGTTGTTGATATTGGAGGAGGGCAGGGCGAAGACCTTCGGAAGTTCCAGGATCGATTCCCTGATTTGCCGGGAAAGCTTATTCTCCAAGACCTAGCCCCTGTGATCATGGATATGGTCAAGCTACCGCATGAGATAGAGGCCCAAGCCTATGACTTCTTCCAGGAGCAACCGGTCAAACATGCCAAAGCTTATTTTATGCGTACAGTTTTGCACGACTGGCCTGATAAACAGGCCGAAGAAATACTAAAGCGTGTTCACGACGCAATGGACCAAGACTCTACCTTGCTGATTAATGAGATTATGTTGCCTGAATTGGGGGTTTTTCTACCGTCGGTCCTCTCAGATATGCAAATGATGGGATCATTTGCGTCCCTTGAGCGCACTGAATTACAATGGCAAATCCTTCTTGAAAACGCCGGGTTTGAGCTGGTCCAGGTTTGGTTGCCCCCAGGGTGCGACAAGAGCCCCGACGTCTTGGCAGGTCAGGCTGCCGTATTTGAAGCTCGACAAAAGGGGGGCAAAGCTTCCAAGGTTATAATATAGATCCTAGTCTTGCAGTGATTCGTCTAACGCTAACGTGGACTGAATTTGGCTACTTTCCTTATCAGTCCCTTTCATTGCGTGATTGAACCGCTGGATGCAGTCTCATTCTTCGAAATAATGTCATATAGCCTCCCTCCTCCAAAAAATAGCTGAGTAAATCGACGCAACACTTGTAGTAGTGATCAGGAACCTTCCCGTGGCTTGCCTTGCCGAAACTATAGAGATGTGATGAGAAGAATACTTCGTCGTCAGCCGTTAACAAATACTTGATATGAAGCAAGTATTTCAAGAGTCGAAATACCAAAATATCTCCCCAGATAATCAAGTAGCATAATCGTCGCCCAAGACCTTGCCTGTGGATATTTCTATAGCCAATATCAGTACACCTAGCTGAATAACTAGCCGTAACATTTGATTTCCACAGACACGCACCTTTGCCTCTTAAACTTGAAGCTGAGAGTTATAAAGGCAGAAATCATACTAATATTATTTGAATTTTCCAATAGCCATCTCGAGTCATACTAAACTTCCACGAGATGGAATGTGTGGAGGCGCCGATCCCCGCGCGGCGGATCTACATCGGCGACCCCCGATGGCCTCAGATCCGTTACTTATTTCAGCAACATCCCCAAGTGTACGAGTCCTACAATTCCTGAGAGAAAGAAAAAATTCACCATGGCCGACCTCCCCGCCCTATCATCGCTCCCATCACTCCCACAAGAGGACCAATTCCGCGTGCTGGACACGCTCTTCGAATCCTCTCCGGAAATCCACCAGCTGATGGCGCCGGTGCTATCCGGCCAGGCCTTTTCCTCCTACAGTAGCCTTATCGACGCTGTTGGCGGGCGTATGTCCGCATTATGCGCCGCCAACTCCCCCACCGATCGCGACATTCTGTTCGGTATTCTAGGGTCGCATCCACGGCTCGGTCGCGCCCCCGCCAATCCAGAGCATTTGAGCGAGCTAAGTAGGAGGGAACA